>JAGIQG010000005.1:122406080-122493580 GCA_024679065.1 Sphyrna mokarran | reverse complement strand
TGTGGTGAGTGATGTGAGTGTGTGTGTGAGTGTGTGCGCATGTGTGTGTGTGAGTGTGCGTACGCGAAGGAGCTTCTGTCTCTTCCCAGTAAGGTCATACTGCGAATCCCGCCCCCTCCCCAGCCGCTGACCATCTCCAGCAGGTAACACAGCCTGTGTGTGTCACACTGACCTTACATTCTGTGACACAGTCCCTGAGAGGCACGGTGACTTGACAGAAACACCCCCACAGAATAACTGCCCAACGATGATTCAGTGAATAATTTCCCTGCATCCAGCACCTATATGTCTGTACAGCCCCTCTGCACCCACCCCACTCTTACCCTCATCGGCCGGGGCACTGAGTACAGGAGTTGGGAAATCATACTGCAGCGATATAAAACCTTGCTTAGGCTGCAGGTGGAGTATTGCGTACAATTCCGGTCACCACATTACCAGATGGACGTGGAAGCTTTGGAGAGAGTGTGAGGAAGGATCAGCGGGATGTTACCTGGTCTCCTGAGGAGAGGCTGAATAAACTAGGATTGTTTTATTGGAAAGACGGAGGCCGAGGGGAGACCTGATAGAGACCTACAGAATTATGAGAGGCACAGACAGGGTGGATAGTCTTTTCCCCAGGGTGGACGTGTCAATTACAGGGGGACACAGGGTGAAGGCGGGAGGGGGGAAGTTTAAGGGAGATGGACAGGGGGAGGTTTTTCACACAGAGAGTGGTGGGGTGTCCGGAACCTGCTGTCAGAGGAGATGGTGAAGAGGCATCGGGATGGATACATGAATAGGGAGGGAATAGAGGGATACGGAGCGAGTGAGGGAGGGAGTAGAGGGATACGGAGTGAGTAAGGGAGGTAATAGAGGGATATGGAGCGAGTAAGGGCAGAAGGCTTTTTTTTAGTTTAGTTGGGGCAGCACAGGCTTGGAGGGCCGAAGGGCCTGTTCCTGTGCTGTTGTTCGTACCAAACAGAATGAAGATATAAAGTCAGGGGAGGTTTCACCGCAGGCTGCAGGATTGTCCCCCTAATCTCTGTTCACTGGATCAGTGCGTGGGGTACTGAACAATGGGTCATGATTCTCCAGATCTCTGATTCTCCAGCGTACGTTCATACACACAGCATGCTGGAGAACCACGGGGAAAGGGCTGGAGAATCACAGAGGAAGGGCTGGAGAATCACAGAGGAGGGGCTGGAGAACCGCGGGGTAAGGGCTGGAGAATCACAGAGGAGAGGCTAGAGAATCACAGGGGAGGGGCTGGAGAATCACAGGGAGGGGCTGGAGAATCATGGGGGAGGGAAATCACATGGGAGGGGCTGGAGAATCACATGGGAGGGGCTGAAGAATCACAGAGGAGGGGCTGGAGAATCACAGAGGAGAGGCTGGAGAAGCACAGGGAGGGGCTGGAGAATCATGGGGGAGGGAAATCACATGGGGGGGGCTGGAGAATCACAGAGGAGGGGCTTGAGAATCACAGGGAGGGGCTGGAGAATCACAGAGGAGGTGTTTGAGAATCACATGGGAGGTGCTGGAGAATCACAGAGGAGGGGCTGGAGAATCACGGGGGAGCGGTTGAATGACCTCCTGTTCCAGTGTGTGAGGGGCTGAATAGCCTCCTCCTGTCCCAGTGTGTGAGGGGCTGAATAGCCTCCTCCTGTCCCAGTGTGTGAGGGGCTGAATGGCCTCCTCCTGTTCCAGTGTGTGAGGGGCTGAATGGCCTCCTCCTGTTCCAGTGTGTGAGGGGCTGGATAGCCTCCTCCTGTTCTTCATGCTGTGAGACTCAGCCAGGTCAAACAGATTCATGGAGGATTTACAGTTGTTTTATAGAAGGTGCTGGGATTTACAAGAGCTGGCCATTTGGCCCGACGGCTCCATGCTAGTGCTTCTCCTCCACACCAACCCCGATCTGCACCTTTCCTGTGTTTAACTGGCGCTTCCCCCTTGACTGTATCTGTGCATCCTCCACGTGGGCACTATGCTGCCCATCCTGCCATGGGCAGCATAGTGGCACTAAGGCACAGTAGTACAATGGTTGGCACTGCTGCCTCACAGCGCCAGGACCCGGGTTTGATTCCCGGCTTGGGTCACTGTCTATACGGAGTCTGCGCATTCTCCCCGTGTCTGCGTGGGTTTCCTGTGGGTGCTCCAGTTCCCTCTCACATTCCAAAAATCCGCTGGTTAGGGTAATTGGCTAGGATAAATTGATCCTTAGTGTTCCAAGATGTTTTAAAGTTTATTTATTAGTGTCACAAGTAGGCTTACATTAACACGGCAACAAAGTTACTGTGATTCGCGGTTAAATACATAGGGTTACGGGGTAAGCCTGGGTAAGAGATGTTGCCAATTTGATGGGCTGAATGGCCTCCTTCTGCACTATAGAGATTCTATGATAACCATTGCTCTTTCTGCATAACCCCTCCAACTCTGAGCTTTTGTTAGTTCAGGTAAATGCTGCCACATCAATATTGTATCGCTCCCTCCGTGTGCAATTCACCGGGTCCTGAGGATTTCTGGTCTCTCTCTGTCCGAGAAATTTCTGCAGTGCTAGTTCTTTACTTATTCCACACAGAGCAGAGCTGCCCCGGAGTCTCTTTAACCTTTAACGCAGTGTTTACTTTTAGACAACTGACTGAACAAAGTAGAAGGTGGAGGTGAGAGGGAGAGGATTGATATCTGCTTTTGGAAAGTTTAATATTTAGTACTGTCACAAGTAGGCTTACATTAACACTGCAATGAAGCCACTGTGAAAATCCCCTCGTTGCCACACTCCGGCGCCTGTTCGGGTACACTGAGGGAGAATTTAGCGCGGCCAATGCACCCTAACCAGCACCTCTTTCAGACTGTAGGAGGAAACCCACACAGACATGGGGAGAATGTACAAAGTCTGCACAGGCAGTGACCCAAGCCGGGCATCGAACCCCAGCTGAGAGACAGCAGCACCAACCACTGGCCACCTGGAAGATATGAGATGGAAGCAGATTTAGTAATGTTCGGAGGGCAATATTTTTAAATGCATCTCCAGGATGTGGGCCAGCATTTATTATTGCCCATCGCTAATTGCCCTCGAGAAGGTGGTAGTGAGCTGCCCTTCTGAGCCCCTGAGACGTAGGTACACCCACAGTGCTTTTAGGGAAGGAGTTCTGGGATCCCAGGAATGAAAAGTTTGATGTATGAGGAGTGTTTGGGGACTCTGGGTCTGTACTCGATGGAGTTTAGAGAGATGAGGGGGGAATATCGTTGAAACTTACAGAACACTGAAAGGCCCTGGATAGAGTGGGCAAGCCTCTGGGTGACCCTCCCACCCCCTGACTCACAACGTTGAGTTCGATTCCCGGCTTGGGCCTCTGTCTGCGCGGAGTCTGCACACTCTCCCCGTGACTGCGTGGGTTTCCTCCGGTTTCCTCCCACAGTCTGAAAGACGTGCGGGGTTAGGTGGATTGGCCGTGCTGAATTGCTCCTTATCTTAGGAGGACTAGCTAGGGGTAAATGCATGGGGTTACGGGGATAGGATCTGGGCGGAATTGCGGGTGGTGCAGACTCGATGGGCTGAATGACTGTCGGGATTCTATGATTCTAAGACACCAGTGATGTTAAAGTGAAACAGCACCAAACAGGGCTGAACTGATTGCTCACAATTTCACATTTTTCTCTGTCTGGGATCTTCCTTTGCGCGAATTGGCCATCGATTTTCAGCCAGCTTAAAACAAGGGTCTAAACTTCGGAAAGTGCTGTGCCAGCTTTAGGACGTCCTCCCCTCCGGCTGCAAGAGATCAGTCACACTGGCCCCAGACCTGTCTGAATTAGTCAGGGCATCACAGGCCCCTTTGCAGTGTTACTCCCAGAGGAATAACCGTGATTCCCTGTGCACCATCTCTCTCTCTCTCCTCTCAGTGAAGTTGGTGTCTGCAGTCAGGAGGATTGGTGTGTGGCTCACCCGCTCCACCTCCTGGTGAACAGGGGGAGCTTGTGTTTTACCAAGTCCTAAACTCACCTGGCTCGATTTCCTCGAGGGTTGACGCACAGGAAGAAATCTCACCACACCAGGTCAAAGTTGCGAGATTTCTTACTGTGTCTATTCCCGACCAATGCCAGCATCTCCACATCATTTCCTACAGCGCTGCGGGGACGGGGTTGAGGGGGGCTTCCGATGTATTCCCACTGCTGGGAGAACTTTCTCAGGATTTTATGCACTCGGGGAATCAAAGTGTTCTCAGGAATATGAGAGGGGTAGACTAAGCGAGAGATCTTAGCGTGTACATGCACAGATCCCTAGAGATTATACGGAAGGCCTATGGAATGATCTCCTTCATTGGCAGAGGCGAGTATTGGGGCGGCACTGTGGCACAGTGGGTTAGCACTGCTGCTTCACAGCGCCAGGGACCCGAGTTCGATCCCTGGCCTGGGTCACTAAGTGGAGTTTGCACATTCTCCCCGTGTCTGCATGAGTTTCCTGCGGGGTGCTCCAGTTTCCTCTCGCAGTCCAAAAGACAGGGGGAGATTAGATCGATTGACTGTGCTAAATTAACCCGAGTCTTAGGGGAGGTTAGCAGGGTAAGTCTGAGGGAATAGGGATTGTGGCCGATGCAGACTCCATGGGGCTGAATGGGTGCTCTGAGATATGAAAGATAAAAATAAGAATACAATGTTGGAATTGTATAAAACGCTGGTGAGACCACAATTGCAGCATTCTGGTCACCGTATTAAAGTAAGGATGTAATTATTCTGGAGAAGGTGCAGAGGAGATTCACAATCCAGGCCTAGAAAGCTATGAGGAGAGGCTGGGGTCATTTACATCGGAATAAAGCAGGCTGAGGGTTAACTTGATGGAGGTGTACAAAATGATGAGGGGAAGAGATAGAATGGACGGGGTACAATTGTTTGCCTTGCTGGAGAATTTGAGAATCCAGGGATCTAGATTAGAGCTGAGTGCAGCAGTTGCGTGACAAAGAATCTTCTTAAACAGAGGGTGTCTGGAATTCACTGCCAGAGTTGGTAGTTGAGACAGATCTGGTTCTGCACTGTACGATGCAGAGCTGTGAGCCAGGTGCAAGATGGTGGGATTAGAAAGTGTCCTTGGGCTGGCATGGGCTAAGTGGACCAAATGGCCTCGTCCTACCTTTCCTGCGACTGGGCTGGGGACAGGCTGACTGAGCTGAACGGGGTGTGGTTCCAATGATCCCAAGCTCAGGCTTCCCTAGGGAAACATTCCAGTAACCGGGTCAGTGTAGGGATTTAGACCTGGGATTTGGCAAGGTCTGCCTTCAGGGCCTAACCATCTTGCTACCTTTCCCCCCAGCAATAGTGGGGCGGCACAGTAGCACAGTGGTTAACACTGCGGCTTCACAGCTCCAGGGACTTGGGTTCGATTCCCGGCTTGGGTCACTGTCTGTGTGGAGTGTGCACATTCTCCCCATGCCTGTATGGGTTTCCTCCAGGTACTCTGGTTTCCTCCCACAGTCCAAAGATACGCGGGTTAGGTTGATTGGCTGTGCTAAGAAATTGTCCCTTAGTGAAGTAGGATGACTGGTTATATGGATTAGCGGGTAAAATATGTAGGGTTATGGGGGTTGGGCCTGGGTGGGATTGTGTTCGGTGCAGACTCGATGGGCTGAAGGGCCTCTTTCTGCGCTGTAGGGTTTCTATGATTCTATAATAGGACCGAGAGTGCTTCCTGAGCCTGTTCCATCGACACACCCACCAGCATTAGTGAGATGTACTCACTGCGGGGAATACGTTTGTTTGTGGGGAGTGGGAGTTCCTGGAAGGGCCGACGACAAATTGCCCAATTTCTCCGGGGAGGTTCTCCAGGGGTCAGCCTTCTCGGTGAGCAGAGGAAGGATATAACAGGGGGTATAGTGGGGGAGTTTCAATTGGGTGGCTGCATTCCTTTAGAAAAATCTAAAGATTAATTCTAAACGCAATCTTTTGCAAAGGTAAAATGAGTCCATTTATTAAGCGTAATAACTTTAACTTTAGTTTCGTTGGAACATAGAAAAGACAAACATGACACAGAATAGACAGAGCAATAACTTTGGCCAAAGGGGGACCTCAGACATGTCTGATTACATAAGTGGACCTTCTCAGAAGATCACACTTTTTGAGTCAAAAAGTGAGTTAATTAGACACTTTTGTTATCAATAGTTTAACCCAGTAATTAGTTATGTATGATTTTATTTATTATCATTATGTCAATCTAGTCATGTTCTAAATCGAATTACAATCCGCCACCTTAAATAAAGTTATTCTATTGATCCTTTCTAGTCCGCCCCTTGGAAAATAGGTTGTTTTCTTGTTGCTATAGCAGCCAATAAACCTCAAGTTGCATAAGTCAGCACTGGCTAAACGCCAAGACTTGGTACCAAATCAGAGCCAATCTCTTCACATTCCTCCAGGCCTGAGCAAGCGAATCTTTGGTTTGATGTGATTTATTATTGTCACACGTATTAGCAGACCATGAATAGTATTGTTTCCTGTGTGCCATACAGGTAAAGCATACCGTTCATAGACAAGGAAACGAGGGAGTGCAGAACGTAGAATTACGGCCATAGCTCGGGTGTAGAGAAAGATCAACTTAGTGCAAAATAGGTCCATTCAGAAATCTGACAGCAGCAGGGAAGAAGGTGTTCTTGAGTTGCTTGGTATGTGACCTCAGAGTTTTCTATCTCTGTCCCGATGGAAGAAGGTGGAAGAGAGAATGTCCGGGGTGCGTGGGGGGGGGCTTGATTATGTTGGGTGCTTTACTGAGGCAGCGGGAAGTGTAGACAGAGTCAATGGATGGGTTTGTATGATGGACTGGGCTACATTCACAACCTTTTGTAGTTCCTTGCGGTCTTGGGTAGAGCAGGAGCCCACACCAAGCTGTGATACAACCAGAAAGAATGTTTTCTATGATGCATCTGTAAAAGTTGGTGAGCATCACAGGGGACAAGTTGGACGTGTGTGGGAGAGAGCAGGAAAACTCTCAGTGCTGAGGGAGTGCCGCACTGTCAGAGGGTCAGTGCTGAGGGAGTGCTGCACTGTCAGAGGGTCAGTACTGAGGGAGTGCCGCACTGTCAGAGGGTCAGTACTGAGGAGTGCCGCACTGTCAGAGGGTCAGTGCTGAGGGAGTGCTGCACTGTCAGAGGGTCAGTACTGAGGAGTGCCGCACTGTCAAGGCACTAAGCCACTAACATTGAGGGAGTCCGCACTGTCAGAGGGTCAGTGCTGAGGGGAGTGCCGCACTGTCAGAGGTCCGTGCTGAGGAGCCGCACTGTCAGAGGGTCAGTGCTGAGGAGTGCCGCACTGTCAGAGTCGCGCTGAGGAGGCCGCACCGTCAGATTCAGGCTGAGGGAGTGCCGCACTGTCAGAGGGTCAGTGCTGAGGGAGTGCCGCACTGTCAGAGGGTCAGTGCTGAGGGAGTGCCGCACTGTCAGAGGGTCAGTGCTGAGGGAGTGCCGCACTGTCAGAGGGTCATGCTGAGAGGCCACTGTCAGAGGCAGCGAGGAGCCCACTGTCAGGGGTCAGTGCTGAGGCCGCACTGTCAGAGGGTCAGTGCTGAGGGAGTGCCGCACTGTCAGAGGGTCAGTGCTGAGGGAGTGCCGCACTGTCAGAGGGTCAGTGCTGAGGGAGTGCCGCACTGTCAGAGGGTCAGTGCTGAGGGAGTGCCGCACTGTCAGAGGGTCAGTGCTGAGGGAGTGCCGCACTGTCAGAGGGTCAGTGCTGAGGGAGTGCCGCACTGTCAGAGGGTCAGTGCTGAGGGAGTGCCGCACTGTCAGAGGGTCAGTGCTGAGGGAGTGCCGCACTGTCAGAGGGTCAGTGCTGAGGGAGTGCCGCACTGTCAGAGGGTCAGTGCTGAGGGAGTGCCGCACTGTCAGAGGGTCAGTGCTGAGGGAGTGCCGCACTGTCAAGGGTCAGTGCTGAGGGAGTGCCGCACTGTCAGAGGGTCAGTGCTGAGGGAGTGCCGCACTGTCAGAGGGTCAGTGCTGAGGGAGTGCCGCACTGTCAGAGGTCAGTGCTGAGGGAGTGCCGCACTGTCAGAGAGTCAGTGCTGAGGGAGTGCCCACTGTCAGGGGGTCAGTGCTGAGGGAGTGCCGCACTGTCAGAGGGTCAGTGCTGAGGGAGTGCCGCACTGTCAGAGGGTCAGTGCTGAGGGAGTGCCGCACTGTCAGAGGGTCAGTGCTGAGGGAGTGCCGCACTGTCAGAGGGTCAGTGCTGATTTTTTGGTAATAAGTAAGTGTGCTTACATTAACAGTGCAATGAAGTTACTGTGAAAATCCTCTCGTCGCCACACTCCGGCGTCTGTTCGGGTACACTGAGGGAGAATTTAGAATGGCTGATCCACTCAACAGGCACATCTTTCAGACTGTGGAAGAAAACCAGAGCACCTGGAGGAAACCCACGCAAACATGAGGAGAAGGTGCAGACTCTGCACAGACAGTGACCTAAGTTGGGTCCCTGGCAATGGAGAATTTGCCCCGATTCCCATTGATTCCAATTTCATTTGGGCTCTTTGACGCCTCACTTGGTCAAATGCCACCTTGTTGGGTTAATAAGCAACTGGACCTTCGCATCAGAACTGTACATAAACAGAATGGATTTCCATGGGTTGAAAGTGTCACTCTACTGTACGATGTTTCTCGAAGTGGTTACGTTACTAGATTAATAATTCAGAGAGCGTGGGGAAGATTCTCCGGCTTCCCAGCCGCACGTTTCCCACCGGCGGGAGGAGGCATTTTGTTCACTAGCAGTGGGACTTTCCAGTCCAGTCACCGGCAATGGGAATTCCCAGGGGAATCATCCCCACCAACAGGAAACCTGCGGACTGAAGAATCTCACCAGCGTGGACAACCAGAATCACAAGTTCAAATCACACTATGGTAGTTGGAGAACGTTACCTTCGTGCTACAGAAATGAGCTGGTATCAGGCATTCTCAGGTGTAATTCCTACTTGCTCACCTTTGCTTGGCCTTCTTACCCCCAGTGAGGGCCTAGATGTGACTCCAGTCCCACAGCAACGGCCGTGTCTTAACCACACCCCGAAGTGTCCAAGCAATCATAAGAACATAAGAACAAGGAGTAGGTCATCCGGCCCCTCGAGCCTGCTCCTCCATTCAATAAGATCATGGCTGATTTTTTTATGGACTCAGCTCCACTTACCCGCCCGCTCCCCATAACCCTTAATTCCTTTACTGTTCAAAAATCTATCTATCCTTGCCTTCAAAACATTCAATGAGGCAGCCTCAACTGGGCAGGGAATTCCACAGATTCATAACCCATCGTGTGAAGAAGTTTCTCCTCAACTCAGTCCTAAATCTGCTTTCCCTTATTTTGAGGTCATGATCCCTAGTTCGAGTTTCACCCATCAGTGGAAACAGCATTCCTGCTTCTATCTTATCTGTTCCCTTCATAATCTTATGTATTTCTGAAAGATCTCACCTCATTCTTCTGAATTCCAATGAATATAGCCCCAGTCTACTCAGTATCCCCTCATAAGTCAATCCTCAACTCCGGAATCAACCCAGTGAATCTCCTCTGCACCCCCTTGTAGAAGGGGATTTAGTCAGACAGAATTTATAGGCACTCACAAGCTATAAGTTAGAGAGAGAGAGTCATAGCCAATCTTACCCAACATGCATAATAAATAAACAGCTGAAAAACATTTAAAATGACATTAAATCATGGTTTATGTTTTGTATCAATGAATAGCATTTAATGTGTTTAAATTTGAAAATGTATTACTTAAACTTTGAAAACAGAAATGTGCAAACAAAGTTTTATTTATTATTGTCACAAGTAGGTTTATATTAACACTGCAATGAAGTTACTGTGAAAATCCTCTAGTCGCCACACTCTGGCACCTGGTCGGGTAGACTGAGAGAGAATTTAGCACGGCCAATGCAGCTAGCCAGCACGTCTTTCAAACTGGAGCAACCAGAGGAAACCCATGCAGACACGGGGAGAATGTGCAGACTCTGCACGGACAGTGATCTAAGCTGGATCCCTGGCAGTATGAGAAAGCAGTGCTAACTACTGTACTATCACAATGGGAATGCCTCGTGCTGTACTGACTGTTCCGGCCAGCAGAGAGCTTCACCACTCTGCTATAGGACACGATGTAATGCATCTCTTTAGTCTCCATTGCTGATTGAACCAGTGCTCAGTGCCTGAAAAGCCGCACCCCTGAGGGGGGGGGGGGGGGGGGGGGTGCGGTGAATAACTGGAACTGCCCCTCCATCTCTAACCATCAACACACCCTGTCAGATCTCTCACTGCAGCCCCAGTGATGTAGGCTGGGGGCTCTCTGCGCACTGGGCTTGTGTGTGTGTGTGAGACAGGAGCAGTGTCAGAAATCCATCCGGGGGGAGTTAGCATCACTCAGTCACCCACACCATTTCCCAGGAAGGTGATGTGAGGGTAAAGGGAATGACCCAGAGCGATGGGAAGAGATTTGTTAAGCGTGTTGGGCTAATTGTTGCTGCAATCTGATATCTGAAAACACAAAGTCCTGTTTTTATATCAGTCCTTGAAATAAATGATAGCTCCTCTGGCTGCTGACTTCTCCAAAGAAACATTACTTATTTGTTAGATACTGTGCAGTGTGTGTGTCAGCCCTTGTGACAGATATTGTACAAATCCAGTACATTGCTGATCACCCAGCCTCTCCGCACAACATGCAGAGCTCCCCCATTGCCTTCCCTTCATTGCAGAATTCTTTCCCTGCCCCCGCAGAGCTCCCCCACCACTTTGTGCCTCCCCACCACCTTGCGTCTCCCCTATCATAGCCCTGCTCACACTCAAGCTCCATCCCTCACTGTCCCGACACAGTTACGGTGCCTGCTGGACACCAAGGGTGCTTGGTGGGCAGTGCCAGGGCACCTGGTGGGCAGTACTAGGGCACTCAATGGACAGTGCCAGGGTGCCTGGTGGGCAGTGCCAGGACACTCAATGCACAATGCCAGGGCACCCGGTGGGCAGTGCCAGGACACTCAATGGACAGTGCCAGGGCACCCGGTGGGCAGTGCCAGGACACTCAATGGACAGTGTCAGGGCACCCAGTGGGCAGTGCCAGGACACTCAATGGACAGTGCCTGGGTGCCTGGTGGGCAGTGCCAGGACACTCAGTGGACAGTGCCAGGGTGCCTGGTGGCCAGTGCCAGGACACTCAATGGACAGTGCCAGGGTGCCTGGTGGGCAGTACTAGGGCACTTAATGGACAGTGTCAGGGCACCTGGTGGGCAGTGCCAGGACACTCAATGCACAATGCCAGGGCACCCAGTGGGCAGTGCCAGGACACTCAATGGACAGTGCCAGGGCACCCGGTGGGCAGTGCCAGGACACTCAATGGACAGTGTCAGGGCACCCAGTGGGCAGTGCCAGGACACTCAATGGACAGTGCCTGGGTGCCTGGTGGGCAGTGCCAGGACACTCAGTGGACAGTGCCAGGGTGCCTGGTGGCCAGTGCCAGGACACTCAATGGACAGTGCCTGGGTGCCTGATGGGCACTGCCAAGCTGGCACTACCCAGGGCACTGTCTGGCCATGCTCCCTGACTTCTCTCCCTCCGGGGGCAGGGAGTGGGTGGGTTTCGATGCCTCTCCCCCACCAAACCCCCGGTCTCCATTGCGATTTTCACCGGTGTAAAGCTGGACCAATGAGGAGGTAAATGCAAGTGATCAGCACAATAGTGTCTGGGACTCACTAATGACATGTTAAACATATCAGAGGTATTTAAATCGGCCTTTCCTGGGAGATTTTGCCAGCGGGACAGGGTCGGTAAGACCAGGGGAAACAAGAAACTGTGCATCAACCTGGTTTCTCTCCTCTCACCCAATCTTCCCACCTCACCTCGTCAATCAGCGGGGAGGACGGGGTTGTGAGGCGCACCCGGAATGTGAGCTGTCACGAGGAGCCTTTAAATCCCAGGGTTTTATCCTGATGGGAACAGCCTAACTGATGGTTCGATTCCTAATGCGTAAAAGGCAGTGAGGAGATTTTTAAAGATCGATAATATGAACACTTCACTGTGACAAACCTCTCCACACACAAACTCCACACTTAGCTCCCTCGGAGTAATGAGACCACCCCCCTCCCCCACCGACAAACCAACCCCCCCAACGGGCAAACCAGCCCCCACCCCACTGACAAACCAACCCCCCAATGACAAACCACCGCCCCACTGACAAACCAACCACCCCCCACTGACAAACCCCCCCCACTGACAAACCACCCCCCCCACTGACAAACCACCCCCCCAAACAAACAGCCCCCCCCACTGACAAAACCACCCCCCCCACTGACAAAACCACCACTGACAAAACCACCCCCCCACTGACAAACCAGCCCCCCACTGACAAATAGCCCCCCCCACTGACCCCCAATGACAAAACCCCCCCACATGACAAAACCACCCCTCCACACTGACAAACCAGCCCCCCCCACTGACAAACCAGCCCCCCCCACTGACAAACCAGCCCCCCATTGACAAACAACCCCCCCACTGACAAACCAACCCCCCCCACTGACAAACCAGCCCCTCCCCTACTGACAACCCCCACTGACAAACCAGCCCCCCCACTGACAAACCAGCCCCCCCACTGACAAACCAGCCCCCCCACCCCCCCCCACTGACAAACCAGGCCCCCCCTGACACTGACCCCCCAGCCCCCCCCACTGACAAAACCGCCCCATGACAACCCAGCCCCCCACTGACAAACCAGCCCCCCCACTGACGAACCACCCCCCAGTGACACCAACCCCCCCCATACAACAGCCCCCCCACTGACAAACCAGCCCCCCCACTGACAAACCAGCCCCCCCACTGACAAACCAGCCTCCCCCACTGACAAACCAGCCCCCCACTGACAAAACCAGCCCCCCCACTGACAAACCAGCCCCCCCCCCCGCCCCCCACTGACAAAACCAGCCTCCCCCAACTGACAAACCAGCCCACACAACCAGCCCCCCCACTGACAAACCACCCCCCCCACTGACAAAACCCCCCCCACTGACAAAACCGCCCCACCATGACAAACCAGCCCCCCCACTGACAAAACCAGCCCCCCACTGAACAAACCAGCCCTCCCCACTGACAAACCAGCCCACCTGACAAACCACCACTGACAAACCAGCCCTCCCAATGACAAACAAAACCAGCCCTCCCCCCCAGCTGACAAACCAGCCCCCCCACTGACAACCAGCTCCCCCCCCACTGACAAACCAGCCCTCCCCACTGAAAACCAGCCCCACTGACAAATCACTACAAACCAGCCTCCCCGACAAACCAGCCCTCCCCCCTGACAAACCAGCCTCCCCCATGACAAACCAGCACTGCCCCACTGACAAACCAGCCCCCCCACTGACAAAACCAGCCCCCCCACTGCACCCCCCCCACTAACAAACCACCAGCTGAAACAAACCAGCCCCCCACTGACAAACCAGCCCCCCCACCCCAACCACCCCCCCACTGACACCAGCCCCCCCACTGACACACCCCCCCCACTGACAAACCAGCCCCCCCCACTGACAAACCAGCCCCCACTGACTAGCCCCCTCCCACTAACAAACCAGCCCCCCATTGACCAGCCCCCCCACTATGACAAACCAGCCCCCCCCACTGACTCACTGACCCAGCCACTGACAAACAGCCCCTCCCCTCCCCACTAAACCAACCCACCCCAGCCCTTGTCACTCCCAAATTGACACAGCCATCCCATGACAAACCACCCCTGACCCAGACCCCTTGACAAACACATGCCCCCTGACCCATGAAACCAGCCCCCTCCCCACTGACAAACCAGCCCTCCCCCCCCACTTACAACCCTCACCCCAATTCCTCACCCCCAGACTCTCTGGAATCTTTTTCTTTATACATCCTGCTTGTGACATCCTGAAAGAATGTATTTGTCAAAGGCAGTGTTACCCTGATGCCAGCGGGTGGGTGTGTGTGTGTGAGTCTGTCTGTGTGTGTATTATCCTGATGCCAGTGGTGTGTGTGAGTCTGCATCTGTCTTTGTGTATGTGTGATTTTGATGCCGGTGATGTATGTGTGATTTTGATGCCGGTGATGTACGTGTGATTTTGATGCCGGTGGTGTATGTGTGATTTTGATGCCGGTGATGTATGTGTGATTTTGATACCGGTGGTGTATGTGTATTTTGATGCCGGTGATGTATGTGTGATTTTCATCAGTGGTGTATGTGTGATTTTGATGCTGGTGATGTATGTGTGATTTTGATGCCGGTGATGTATGTGTGATTTTGATGCCGGTGATGTATGTGTGATTTTGATGCCGGTGATGTGTGTGTGATTTTGATGCTGGTGATGTGTGTGTGATTTTGATGCCGGTGATGTATGTGTGATTTTGATGCCGGTGATGTATGTGTGATTTTGATACCGGTGGTGTATGTGTATTTTGATGCCGTGATGTTGTGTGACTTTGATGCCGGTGATGTGTGTGTGATTTTGATGCCGGTGATGTATGTGTGATTTTGATGCCGGTGGTATATGTGTGATTTTGATGCTGGTGATGTATGTGTGATTTTGATGCCGGTGATGTGTGTGTGATTTTGATGCCGGTGATGTATGTGTGATTTTGATGCCAGTGATGTGGGTGTGATTTTGATGCCAGTGGTGTATGTGTGATTTTGATGCCGGTGGTGTATGTGTGATTTTGATGCTGGTGGATGTATGTGTGATTTTGAAGCTGGTGCTGTATATGTGATTTTGATGCCGGTGATGTGTGTGTGATTTTGATGCCGGTGGTGTATGTGTGATTTTGATGCCAGTGATGTGTGTGTGTGATTTTGATGCCGGTGATGTGTGTGTGATTTTGATGCCGGTGATGTGTGTGTGATTTTGATGCCGGTGATGTATGTATGATTTTGATGCCGGTGGTGTATGTGTGATTTTGATGCCGGTGGTGTATATGTGAGTCTCCCTCCACCCACACAGCTAGAGATCAGACTGTGTCCAAAATCAGTTTCTAATGCTCTAGTGAGACAGTCTGAGAATGACAACATCAACACCTACTCATCACACTCAATACTGTCCCCAGCCCTGAGACAGAGGGTCAGTATTAACACACACACACACACTCACACTCATACACAAACACCCACACACACACTCACGCACAGACTCACACTCAAACTTACACACATGCTCACACACACATGCACACACACATTCACACTCACACTCACACTCCCACACACACACACACACACATTCATACACACACTCCCACACATACGTACACATGCAGACACACGCACACACTCACACCTACAAACACTCTCACACTCACACACTCATAGATTTACACACACAAACACTCTGACACACACACTCACACACAAACAGTGTCACATTTACATATACACACACACACACACACACTCACATACTCACACATTCTGTGCATTGGCTGTGCTAAATTAGGCCTTAGTAACAAGGGGATTAGCAGGGTAAGTGCATGGGGTTATGGGGATTGGGCCTGGGTGGGATTGTTGTCTGGGCTCGATGGGCTGAATGGCCTCCTTGTGCACTGTAGGAATTGTATGAATTGGAACTTAGTAAATGAAACTCCCCGATCACTAAAGGAAGGATTGGGAACCTGGGCCTGTTAACCTGACATTAGTCATCAGCTAAATGTTGGGATCTATTAGTTCAGGAGCCTGAACAACGCACTTAGAATAAAACAGCATGATCAGACTTTATCAACATGCTTTTAGTGCAGGAAAATCTCGCTGGGTAAATGTCTCAGAGTTTATTGAGGATGTGATACAATTCCAGCTGTTCCATTACAACACCGGTGCCTACCCATCGCATTGAAATATTGCCCCAAAAAGTTCTGCCCGAAAAGACAGGTCAAATCCAACTCAACAATAACCCAGAGATGCCAAGTTTGGGTTTTGCCAGGGTCACTCAGCTCCTGATCTCATTACAGCCTTGGTTCAAACATGGATGAAAGAGCTGAATTTCAGAGGTGAGGTGAGAGTGACAGTCCCCTTGATATCAAGGCTACATTTGACCAAGTGTGGAGTCAAGGAACCCGAACCAAACTGGAATCACTGAGAACTGGGGCAAACTCTCTGCTTGTTGGAGTCATATCTGGTACTTAGGAAGATGGTTGTAGAGGGTCAGTCATCCCAGCTCCAGTACATCTCTGCAGGATTCCATCAAGGTAATGGCCTACGCCCAACCATCTCCAACTGCTTCATCAATGACATTCCCTCTGTCAAAAGGTCAGAAATGAGAGGTTCGCCGATGATTGATTGCACAATGTTCAGCACCCCCACTCCCGGCTCAGAGAATCCCTACAATGCAGGAGGAAGCCATTCAGCCCATCGAGCCTGCATCAACAACAATCCCACCCAGGCCCTGTGCCCATAACCCCAGCGTATTTACCCTGCTGATCCCTCTGACACTAAGGGGCAATTTAACAATCAACCTAACCCGCACATCTTTGGAGTGTGGGAGGAAACCGGAGCACTCGGAGGAAACCCGCGCAGACACGGGGAGAAGGTGCAAACTCCACGCAGACAGTGACCCGAGCCGGGAATCGAACCCGGCTGTGAGGCAGCCGTGCTAACCACCATGCCAACCCACACAATCTCACATCGTGCCAGAACCGTTTGCGTTCGACAACGGGCTTTGCTTTTCCAATTTTCTAAACCTTGTGTGCATTAAACAAAGTGATTTTCAATAGTTTTGAGTCAGTTAGCAGGTGGGATGCTCAGGTGATCTTTAACCACAACAGAGATTTCTTTAAAGTTGTGTTTGTGAGTGAAACACTGACAAGTTGCTTACCAAAGCCCCTGTTTACTGTCACCCAGTTAAAGGATCCGTTTGCTTTGGGAAAAAGCAGGGTCGTTATTTATCTCGGTGGCCCACACTTTTCCTTTATCATCACTGCAGGTTCCTTTCTGAATCATATTCTACTCAAATTCCTCCGGTTAAAGTAAAAACAAATCTCAGCGGAACTGAGTTGCCTTTCACACAAAAAAAGATGGGGAGAGCTTTCTGCCGAGCGTCTACATGGCAGGATAACATTGATTGGAAAGTGGATCTTTGAAGACACACGGTATGAGTGGGCAGGCAGAATGTGTGCAGGACCCTAACTTACACATTGGAAAGACCTCCGGGGCAGATAAAGGGGTCCTTGTACAGATTGGTCTATAAATAGAATGAGACAGGAACTGTGTGCACGTGGGAGTAAGATGCCCCTGTAGCCCCATATTTGACAGTCTTGCCCGCCAGAAATCTCTCAAAAAGCCTGGCAAAACTGCCAAATGACTGAGAAGAACCCTTCCACCTCTTTCAAACGCTTCAAACCCATCGTGGGCAGTGCCTAGTATGGAAACTAAGTACTGGAGGCCGCTAGTCCTGGGGGCCACATGGAGCAACGCACCATTGTTTGGCACAGGTAGGGTTGGGTGGCACCGTGGTTAGCCCGGGAGCTCCAGGGTCCTGGGTTTGAATCCCGGCTCGGGTCGCTGTCTGTGCGGAGTCTGCACATTCTCCCCGTGTCCGCGTGGGTTTCCTCAGGGTGCTCCGGTTTCCTCCCACTGTCCAAAAGACGTGCCGGTTAGATGCATTGGCCGTGCTAAATTCTCCCTCAGCGTACCTGAACAGGCGGCGGAGTGAGGCGATTAGGGGATTTTCACTTCATTGCAGTGTGAATGTAAGGCTATTTGTAAGAGTAAAACTTAAACTGAAGTGATGCCAGCTGGCAGGGTATACCATCTCGAACCCACGTCCCCGCAGAACACGAGCTGAGTTCCACCATCTCCTGCGTGGAAATTTCTGGAATTATTGTCCGGAATCGTTGCCCCTTGCCGACCCCCACAGGCCTCGAGCCCGGTGTGATGACCTCGGCATTGTGGGTACATCGCAGCCCTGGGTGCTGTTGGGATTGCGAGAGCTCTGAGCCAATCAGCTGGGCAGAAGCCCAGGGAGCAATAAGCCCACCCCCCCAATTTCCCAGTAAAATCCAGCCCACCATTTGCCTTAATTTCTGTGGATCCTCCTGAATTTTTCATGGATTTTTTTTAAAATTCATTTGTGGGACATGGGCTTCACTGTCTGGGCCTGCATTTATTGACCATCCCTAGTTGCCCTTTGGAGGCCAGTTGAGAGTCAATCACATTGCTGTGGCTCTGGGGTCACATGTAGGCCAGACCAGGTAAGAACGGCAGATTTCCTTCCCTAAAGGACATTAGTGAACCAGATGGGTTTTCCCAACAATTGACAACGGTAGATTCTTAATTTCAGATTTTTTTCATTGAATTCAAACTCCACCATCTGCTGCGATGAGATTCGAACCCGGGTCCCCAGAACATTAGCTGGGTTCCGGGGTTAATAATCTAGCGATAATACCACTAGGCCATTGACTCCCTAGTTCAAGTCTCAGTATTCCCCTCATAAGTTCCTGGCTTGAATCTGTCGCACTTTCTAGCCAACACTGCATTACTTTTCACTTGCACTCTCAGGATCTCACGTGGTCAATATATTCAGTCACTTGCTCAGGGTTGGGGTTTGCCAGGGGCCAAAAGACCGTCCTGTCAATGCAGGTCACACAATAAGCCCACTGAGGCTGTCAGTGGTGGGGTTTCACAGTACTTTTGCCCTTTTCGACTAACCTGTTCCAGTTAAGGTATGGGGCAGAGAGTTTGGAGAGGAAGGATTTCACAGGGCGGAGATCCAGAGTGAGGTGAAAGGTTAGAAATACCAGAGGAGAGTACTTCCTGTGAAATGAGTCTCTCTCTTCCGAGACAGCAAGGGAATTTGCAAAGATCAGTTGGCCATCTGCTGTACTCCATCTGTCCCGCACATCAGATTCTTTCCTTCCAGGTCTTGACAGACTGTGGGAGTGAAGTGGCTGTACATAAATTCCAGTTCGCACTCGGCAATATGTCACTCCAGCGCGATCTGAACACACGGCAACACCTTCCAAATCCAGAGCCTCCACCAACCAGAAACACAAGGACAGCGGGTGCAAGGTGTCTAACCTCTGCCAAATGTCCCTCCATCACACCCACCGTCACAACTTGAGAATATTTGATTTTGATTGATTATTTTCACATATATTAGCATTCAGTGAAAAGTATTGTTTCTTGCGTGTTATACAGACGAAGCATACCATTCATAGAGAAAGAAAGAAAAGAATGCAGAATGTAGTGTTACAGTTATAGCTAGGGTGTAAGAGAAAGATCAACTTAGTGCAAAGTAGGTCCATTCAAAAATCTGATGGCAGCAGGGAAGAAGTTCTTGAGTCAGTTAGTACTTTTGTATCATTTTGCTGATGGAAGAAGGTGGAAGAGAGAATCTCCGGGGTGTGTGGGGTCCTTAATTGTGCTGGTTGCTTTTCTGAGGCAGCAGGAAGTGTAGACAGAGTCAATGGATGAGAGACTGGTTTGCCTGATGGGCTGGGTTTCATTCACAATCTTTTTGTAGTTTCTTGCAATCTTGGGCAGAGCAGGAGCCATACCAAGCTGTGATACAACCTGAAAGAACACTTTCTATAATGCTTCTGTAAAAGTTGGCGAGAGCCATAGCTGACATGCCAAATTTCCTTAGTCTTCTGAGAAAGTAGAGGTGTTGGTGGGGCTTTCTTAACTATAGTGTTGGCATGGGGGGACCAGTGTAGATTGTTGGTGATCTGGACACTGAAAAACCTGAAGCTCTCGACCCTTTCTACTTCGCCTCCATTGATGTAGACAGGAGCATGTTCTCCTTCATGCTTCCTGAAGTCGATGACAATCTCCTTTGTTTTGTTGACATTGAGGGAGAGATTATTGTTGTCACACCAGTTCACCAGATTCTCTCCTTCCTGGACTGAATGCACAAGCTTTTGCCTGAGTCTCTCTGTGAGGGGCTTTGGGTGGTGTGTGCTTGTTTTCCAGTGAATACCTATTGCCGTAAAATGATCAATCCCTACAGATAGGCCAACCATCTGAAAGAACTTCCCACCCAGGCCTACCCCATCCCTGTCCCCATGACCTCGCATATTCACCATGGCCAATCCTCTTAACCTCCACTTCTTGGGACACTAAGGGGCAATCTAGCATGGCCAATCCCTCTAACCCACATTTCTTGGGATACTAAGGAGCAATTTAGCATGGCCAATCTCTCTAACCCACACTTCTTGGGACATTATGGGGCAATTTAGCATGAGCAATCCCTCTAACCCACATTTCTTGGGACACTAAGGAGCAATTTAGCATGGCCAATCCCTCTAACCCACACTTCTTGGGACACTAAGGAGCAATTTAGCATGGCCAATCCCTCTAACCCACATTTCTTGGGACACTAAGGAGCAATTTAGTATGGCCAATCCTTCTAACCCACACTTCTTGGGACACTTAGGAGCAATTTAGCATGGCCAATCTCTCTAACCCACACTTCTTGGGACATTATGGGGCAATTTAGCATGAGCAATCCCTCTAACCCACATTTCTTGGGACACTAAGGAGCAACTTAGCATGGCCAATCCCTCTAACCCACGTTTCTTGGGACACTAAGGAGCAACTTAGCACGGCCAATCCCTCTAACCCACATGTCTTGGGACACTAAGGAGCAATTTAGCATGGCCAATCCCCTTAACCTGCACTTCTTAGGATACTAAGGGGCAATTTAGCATGGCCAATCCCCCTAACCTACACTTTTTTTGGGACTCTAAGGGGCAATTTAGCATGGCCAATCCCTCTAATCCACACTTCTTGGGATACTAAGGAGCAATTTAGCACGGCCAATCCCCCTAACTTGCACGCCTTGGGACACTAAGAGGCAATTTAGCATGGCCAATCCCTCTAACCTTTGCTCTGTGGGAGGAAGCCGGAGCACGCGGACATGGGGAGAATGTGCAGGTAGTGACCTGGACGGAATTAGATCGCTGGCAATGTGAGGCAGCAGTGCTAAGCAGTGTGCCACAGTTGCTGTGTGTAAATAACAGCAGCTGTGTTGTCAGGGAGCCTCCAGTTATTCTGCTGGGAAGCTGTTTGGACAGGGACTACAAGCTGCTGCAATATCACAGTGATTCAGTACGCTGTGACCTACACTGGGGATTCAGTGCACTGCGACCTGTAGCTGGGGATTCAGTGCACTGCGACCTGTAGCTGGGGATTCAGTGCACTGCGACCTGTAGCTGGGGATTCAGTACGCTGTGACCTACACTGGGGATTCAGTGCACTGCGACCTGTACCTGGGGATTCAGTGCACTGCGACCTGTAGCTGGGGATTCAGTGCACTGCGACCTGTAGCTGGGGATTCAGTACGCTGTGACCTACACTGGGGATTCAGTGCACTGTGACCTGTACCTGGGGATTCAGTGCACTGCGACCTGTAGCTGCAGATTCAGTACGCTGTGACCTACACTGGGGATTCAGTGCACTGCAACCTGTAGCTGGGGATTCAGTGCACTGCGACCTGTAGCTGGGGATTCAGTGCACTGCGACCTGTAGCTGGGGATTCAGTACGCTGTGACCTACACTGGGGATTCAGTGCACTGTGACCTGTACCTGGGGATTCAGTGCACTGCGACCTGTAGCTGCAGATTCAGTACGCTGTGACCTACACTGGGGATTCAGTGCACTGCAACCTGTAGCTGGGGATTCAGTGCACTGCGACCTGTAGCTGGGGATTCAGTGCACTGCGACCTGTAGCTGGGGATTCAGTACGCTGTGACCTACACTGGGGATTCAGTGCACTGTGACCTGTAGCTAGGGATTCAGTGCACTGCGACCTGTAGCTGGGATTCAGTGCACTGCCTGGGATTCAGCACGCGACCTGTAGCTGGGGATTCAGTACGCTGTGACCTACACTGGGGATTCAGTGCACTGTGACCTGTACCTGGGGATTCAGTGCACTGCGACCTGTAGCTGCGGATTCAGTACGCTGTGACCTACACTGGGGATTCAGTGCACTGCAACCTGTAGCTGGGGATTCAGTGCACTGCGACCTGTAGCTGGGGATTCAGTGCACTGCGACCTGTAGCTGGGGATTCAGTACGCTGTGACCTACACTGGGGATTCAGTGCACTGTGACCTGTAGCTGGGGATCAGTGCACTGCGACCTGTAGCTGCGGATTCAGTACGCTGTGACCTACACTGGGGATTCAGTGCACTGCGACCTGTAGCTGGGGATTAGTGCACTGCGACCTGTAGCTGGGGATTCAGTGCACTGCGACCTGTAGCTGGGGATTCAGGCACTGCGACCTGTAGCTGAGGATTCAGTACGCTGTGACCACACTGGGGATTCAGTGCACTGCGACCTGTAGAGGGGGATTCAGTGCACTGCGACCTGTAGTAAGGGGTGACATTGACAGCATTCTCCCCCCCCCCCCCCCCCCCACCTCAATGGGCAGAGTGAGGGCAATAGGAGCAGCTTTATCTCCTTATCTTCCCACCCTATCCTGTTCTAACACACACTTCACTTACCTCACTGCCATGTGTGGGACCTCAGTGCCTGCGTATCACCTGCCATGTTTCCCCCAGTAACACAGCAACTCCAGTCCCTGCATCTATATAGCACCTCAGTGAAATATCAAAAAAATGTTTCAGAGGAGTTTTATCAAGCCAAGTTTGACACCAAGCCACATGAGGAGATGTATTGGCTAAGTACTGGATGGGAGTTATACCGCATCTGTAGTGCGAGGCTTGTCAATGGTGGCAGGCTGTAAAGAGTATAGGACTTGATATCCAAGTAAAAGTTTATTTATTAGTCTCACAAGTAAGCTTGCAGTGTCAATGTAAGCCTACTTATGACACTAATAAATAAACTTTAAAAACTTAAACTTAATTAAGTCGCACACATTTGGATGGTTCAGCAAGTCAGACTTCCCAATGCAAAACTGAGGGTTTGTATGACCAATATTGTACCCAATCATCTCAGTCGCCCATGAGGTGATCTGTGTTACAGAGAACGTGTAGCAGATACACAGAACATTCAGCCCCTCTGGTGTATGCTAGGGCTTTGTGTCACACGCGAGCCCCCTCTCCTCCTGTTAATGCATCCATGCAATTTTACTCCTCGCTGTGTGGTAGCGAGTCTGCGTTCTCCACCTTCCCCCTGCCTTCCCCAGCCCTGGGTAAGGGACGTTCCTCCTGAATTCCCTCTGGGATTTATTGGTCACTATCTCCTGTTTTATGCAGCCTTGGATTCGGGCTGTCCCCATCACCAGTGGTTGGAGAAAACATTCTCCTTTGCACGGTTAAAAAAGATGTCTTTGGCTGAGAGAGTGAAACATTGTAGGGTGAGTGAGCTCGGAGTTCTTTGTATATGGCTGTGTCTATATGGGGGAGGGGGTTTAGAAAGGGGGAGGGGGGTTTAGAAAGTGGGGGTTGGTTTAGAAAGTGGAGGGGTTAGAAAGTGGAGGGGTTAAAGGTGGTTGATTTAATAGAGTGGGGGTTTGAAAAGGGGGATTGATTTAGATAGTGGGGGTTATAGAAGGTGGATTGATTTAGATATGTGGGTTTAAAGTGGAGGGGTTAAAAGTGGAGGGGTTAGAAAGTGGAGGGGTTAGAAAGTGGAGGGGTTTAGATAGTGGGGGTTTAGAAAAGGGGGGTTGATTTAGATAGTGGGGGTTTGAAAGGGGGGGGGATGGTTTAGAAATTGGGGTTTAGAAGTGGAGGGGTTAGAAAGTGAGGGATTTAGATAGTTGGGGTTTTGAAAGGGGGGTTGATTTAGATAGGGGGGTTTTGAAAGGGATTGATTTAGATAGTGGGGGTTTAGAAAGGGGGGGGATTGGTTTAGAAAGTGGGGGTTTAGAAGTGGAGGGGTTAGAAGTGGAGGGGTTAGAAAGTGGGGGGATTTAGATAGTGGGGGTTTTGAAAGGGGGGTTGATTTAGATAGTGGGGTGATTTAGATATGGGGGTTTAAAAAGGGGGTTGATTTAGATAGTGGGGGTTAGAAAGGGGGGTTGATTTAGATAGTGGGGGTTTAGAAAGGGGAATTCAATTTAGAAATAGTGGGGTTAGAAAGGGGGACTGATTAGATAGTGGGGTTGGTTTAGAAAGACAGGTTTGATTGAGAAGGTAGAGGTTTAGAAAGGGGGATTAGAAGTGGGGTCCTAGAAAGTGGGGGTTTGGGTTAGAAGTGGGGGATTTGTTTAGAAAGTGGGGGGTTCGTTTACAAAGGGGGGTTTTGGTTTAGAAGTGGGTTTGGTTTAGAAAAGTGGAGGTTTGGTTAGAAGTGGGGGTTTGGTTAGAGTGGGGGTCTGGTTAGAAAGTGGGGATTTTGTTTGAAGTGGGGGAATTTGTTTAAAAGAGGGGGTTTGGTTTAAAAGAGGGGTTTGTTTTAGAAGTGGGGATTTGGTTTAGAAAGTGGGGGATTTAGAAAGTGGGGGTTGTTAGAAAGTTGGTTTTGGTTTAGAAAGTGGGGGTTTGGTTTAGAAAGGGGGGGTTTTGTTTAGAAAGTTGGGATTTGGTTTAGAAAGGGGGTTTGGTTTAGAAGTGGGATTTGAAAGGGGGGATTTGTTTTAGAAAGTGCGGGGTTTTGGTTTAGAAAGTGGGGTTTTGTTTAAAAGTGGGGGTTAGAAGTGAGGTTTGGTTTTAGAAATTGGGACTTAGAAAGTGGGGATTTGTTTAAAAGTGAGGATTTGGTTTAGAAATGGGGGGTTTGGTTTAGAAATGGGGTTTAGAAATTGGGTTTGGTTTAGAAAGTGGGGGTTGGTTTAGAATTGGGGTTTGGTTAGAAAGTGGGGGTTTGGTTTAGAAGTGGGGTTTGGTTTAGAAGTTGGATTTAGAATTGGGGTTTGGTTAGAAAATATAGATTTAGAAAGTGGGGATTTAGAAAGAGGGTATTGGTAAAAGTGGGGGTTAGAAAGTGGGTTTTGTTTAAAAGTGGGGGTTTAAAGTGGGAAATAAGGGGGGTTTTGGTTTAGAAGTGGGGTTTAATAAAGTGGGTTTGTTAGAAAGTGGGGATTTTAAAGTGGCGATTGTTTAGAAAGTGAGATTTGGTTTAGAAGTTGGGGTTTGGTTAGAAGTGGGGGGTTTGTTTAGAAGTGGGATTTAGAAATTGGGGTTTGGTTTACAAAGTGGGGGGTTTGGTTTAGAAAATTGGGTTTGGTTTAGAGTGTGGTTTTGGTTTAGAAGTGGGGGTTTGGTTTAGAAGTGGGATTTAAGAAAGTGGGATTTAGAAAGTGGGGATTAGAAAGAGGGGGATTTGGTTTAGAATGGGGGTTTATTTAGAAGTGGAGGTTATAAAGTGGGGTTTGTTTAAAAAGTGGGATTTGGTTTGAAGTGGGGATTTGGTTTAGAAGTGTGGGATTTGTTTGAAAGTGGGGGTTTTGGTTTAAAAGTGGGATTTAAAAGCAGGGGGATTTGGTTAGAAAGTGGGGTTGGTTTAGAAAGTGGGTTTGTTTAGAAAGTGGGTGTTTAGAAGTGGGGTTTGTTTAGAAAGTGGGGAAAAAACAAAAAAAAAATTTTAGAAAGTGGGGGTTGGTTTAGAAAGTTGGGATTTAGAAAATGGGGTTTGGTTTAGAAGTGGGGGTTTGGTTTTAAAATTGGGGTTTGGTTTAAAATGGGGGGTTTGTTTAGAAATTAGGGGGTTTGTTAGAAGTGGGGATATTAAATTGGGTTTGGTTTAGAAAGGGGGGATTTGAAGTGTGGATTTAGAAAAGGGATTTGTTTTAGAAATGGGGTTTAGAAAGTGGGTCTTGGTTTAGAAAGTGGGGACTTGTTTAGAAAGTGGGAATTTGGTTTAGAAAATTGGGGATTTAGAAAGTGGGATTTGGTTAGAAATGGGGATTTGGTTAGAAAGTGGGGGTTTGGTTAGAAAGTGGGGGTTTGTTTAGAACGTGGGATTTGGTTTACAAAGTGGATTTAAAAGTGGTTTGGTTTAAGAACGTGGGGTGTTTGGTTAGAAAGTTGGTTTGGTTAGACAAGTGGTGTTTTGGTTTAGAACGTGGGGGGTTTGGTTTAGAAACGTGGGGGGTTTGGTTTAGAACCTGGGGGTTTTGGTTAGAACGTGTGGTTTAGAAATTGGGGTTTTGTTTAGAAAAGTGTTGATTTAGAAATTGGGGTTTGGTTTAGAAATTGGGAATTAGAACTGTGGATTTGGTTTAGAAATTGGGATTTAGAAAGTGGGGATTTGGTTAGAAAGTGGGGTTTTGATTTAGAAGTTGGGGGTTTTGGTTTAAGAAATAGGGGGTTTGTTAGAAGTGGGGATTTGGTTTAGAACAGTGGGGGATTTTGTTAGAAAGTGGGGGTTTGTATTAGAAAGTGGGGTTTAGAAAGTGGGGTTGTTTAGAAATGGGGGTTTTGGTTTGAAAGTGGGGGTTTGGTTTAGAAAATTGGGAATTTGTTTTATAAAGTTGGGATTTGGTTTAGAAAGTGGGAGTTTGGTTTAGAAAGTGGGATTTGGATTAGAAATTGGATTTGGTTTAGAAAGTTTGATTAGAAATTGTGATTTGGTTTAGAAGTAGGGGATTATAAGTGGGATTTGGTAGAAAGTGGGTTTTTTGTTTTAGAAAGTGGGGGATTTGGTTTAGAAAGTGGGGGATTTGTTTAGAAACGTGGGAATTTAGAACGTGGGATTTAGAACGTGGGATTTAGATGTGGGATTTGGTTTAGAAATGGGGGTTTGGTTTAGAAAGTGGGGGGTTTTGTTTTAGAAGTGGGGGGTTTTGGTTTAGAAAGTGGGGGTTGGTTAGACGTGGGGGTTTGGTTTAGAACTTGGGGGTTTTGGTTTAGAAAGTGGGGGTTTGGTTAAGAACGTGGGGGGTTTTGGTTTAGAACGGGGGGTTTGGTTTAGAAACGTGGGGGTTTTGTATTAGAAACGTGGGGTTTTAGAAATTGGGGTTTGGTTTAGAAAGTGGGGATTTAGAAAGTGGGGATTTGGTTTAGAAAGTGGGAATTTGGTTTAGAAATTGGTTTTGGTTTAGAAAGTGGGATTTAGAAAGTGGGG
Source organism: Sphyrna mokarran (assembly GCA_024679065.1). Taxonomy (NCBI): domain Eukaryota; kingdom Metazoa; phylum Chordata; class Chondrichthyes; order Carcharhiniformes; family Carcharhinidae; genus Sphyrna; species Sphyrna mokarran. The sequence goes on along the minus strand of JAGIQG010000005.1, from coordinate 122,466,710 downwards.
ATTTGGTTAAAGAAAGTGGGATTTAGAAAGTGGGATTTGGTTTAGAAAAGTGGGGTTTGATTTTAGAAAAGTGAGGGTTTGTTTAGAAAGTGGGGGATTGATTTAGAAATGGGGGGTTTTGTTTAGAAAGTAGGGATTTAGAAATGGGGTCTTGTTTAGAAAGTGGGGATTTGGTTTAGAAAGTGGGGATTTAGAAAGTGGGATTTGGTTTAGAAAGTGGGGGGTTTGGTTTAGAAAGTGGGGGATGTGGTTTGGAAAGTGGGGTTTTCGTTTAGAAAGTGGGATGTTTTTTAGACAGTGGGGGGGGGTTGCTTTTGGAAGTGGAAGGCAGTTTGAGGGGGCTGTGAGAGTGGGATAAGTTCTGAGCTGAATAATCAGGTGTGATGAAGAGGGGGTGGGGGGATTGGCAGGAGGAGGGAGTGACAGGGGAAGCTCTTAACAGCATTGCACCAAGCTGAAAGAAGTCGTCCCTTGCTGCTTTTAGGCGGCGCATCTTTTTAGCAATGGGGTGGGAAGTCAGCAGCATGTGACGCCTGTATGATTCCAGCAAACACAGGCTGTGTTTATGTGTGTGTGTGTGTGTGTAGTGTGTTTCACCTGCTGCAAGATACACATATACACACACACACATAAACAGCCACCCTATCTAGAGAGATGTAGCAGCGAATGCCCGCAGACTGCATCCCTCTTCTCTCCGGCTTGTGGGATGCAGGGGAGAGCAGTTTGCGTTCTGCCCTTCAGCTGGGATCACAATGAAAAAGCACTCGGCCAGAGTCGCCCCTCTCACCGCCTGTAACAGCCCAGTGCTGACCCTCACCAAGGTGGAAGGTGGGTTAAAGCATGCTCGCGTCTGTATTTGGAGGAAAGAGAGAGAGAGAGCAGTGGGTGCGGGATAATCTGCTGGGGGAGCTCTCCAGTGCTGAAAGGTCACAATGCGGTTCAGAGAGATGGAGCAGCAGTGCGGAATGGGAAAGGAAAGCATGTCCCTTTTACCGTCTGCATTAAACTCCTGACACCCATAACAAGAATCACGTGTTAATACTGGGGGATTATCGAAATTAGACCTAAAATTGCGGGGCCAACATTTAACAACTACCAAATAACTCGTTATGGCAATTGATCAATCAGTATTCACTCGGAGTATGATCTGGTGTGACACCATGAGTGTGTGTAGGATTGCTGCACGCTGTGTGATATTGTAATGTGAAGGTGTACACTGTTCTGGACACATGGTGGAAGAAACCTCCCGGCCTCCTGGCTAGGATCAAATGTCAGATCAATCCCAGTGCCATATCTTATCAGCGTGGAGCTGGTGTGTGTGTGTCTCTCTCTCTTGTCAGGGAACATGAATTGGATTCAATTTCAATTTGGCTTTTGGATGAAACAAGGAGATGAATTTAGTTCACTTTGCACGCTGGCTTTGTAACTTTAAGAATGAAGTTTTTTTTATAAAAAACTGATATTAATGTGTAATTAACAGGATTTGATTTATTATGGTCACGTGTATTGGGATACAGTGAAAAGTATTGTTTCTTGTGTGCTATAAAGACAAAGCATACCATTCATAGAGTACTTAAAGGAGAAGGATTTGATTTATTGTGGTCACGTGTATTGGGATACAGTGAAAAGTATTGTTTTGTGTGCGCTATAATGACAAAGCATACCGTTCATAGAGTACTTGGGGAGAAGGATTTGATTTGATTTATTGTCACTTGTATTGGGATACAGTGAAAAGTATTGTTTCTTGTGCGCTATAAAGACAAAGCATACTGTTCATAGAGTACTTAGGGGAGAAGGATAGGAGAGTGTAGAATGTTGTACTTCGGATGTAGAGAAAGATCAACTTAATATGATCTCTCTGCATGAATCTGTGATATTAATATTGAACACTGATATAAACATGTGCCATCAATGATAATTTCCCTCTGTTGTTGAAGATGGCCATTTCCTGCGTGTGTAGAGTCATTTATTTTACATATTAACGTGGTTAGAGCCCTATTTCAAAGTGAAGGTGAGGAGCTTACCTTTAGTCCTTTGTTGCCTGCATTCTTTGAGTTGATAGGAACAGTACCATGACATGGAATTACTCCCCAGGTAGTTCTTACTATTTTGTTTTTCTGCAGTCTGGTGGACAGGCCACATTTCCTGATGTTTGTCTTCCTTGAATCTTAATTGCAACTTACCTTGCAGGCAGTGTCCAAGTTTAAGTTGTGAATACATCACCACCTGAGGGATTTTATTCATCAGTTAAATGTACTATATGTCTCTCTTAGCTGAGCTGTGATAATCAGCTTCAGTTTCAGATATTTCTGCCAGTTGAAGTACCTTCATTGTTGGGCATTTTGTCTCCCATTTGATATCTACGATGTTCATAGAATCTCTACAGCGTAGAAGGAAGCCATTCAGCCCATTGAGTTTGCACCAACTCCCTGAAGAGCATCCTACTCAAGCCCTATTCCCATACATTTACCCCACTAATACCCCTAACTTACACATCTTGGGACACAAAGGGATAACTTAGCATGGCCAATCCACCTAACCCGCACATCTTTTGGACTGTGGGAGGAAACCGGAGCACCCGGAGGAAACTCACACAGACACACAGGGAGAGTGGGCAAACTCCACAAGGCAGTGACCCGAGCTCAGAATTGAGCCCAGGTGTTATGAGACAGCAGTGCTAACCATTGTGCCACTGTGCTGTTGTAAATGGATTTCAAGTGGAACTTGTCCAAGTCCTTCATATGTCTGGAGTAGGTAGTCTGTGGGTATATGGGAGGGTAGGTGTTAGGATAGCTTTATAAACCACATGTGTCATTCTAAGTTTGATATCAAGGTTCCTTCACAATGTTTGATGTAAATGGGCAAACGCTAAATTTGCTAGGGCAATTCTATTTGCCATGTCACTCTCAATCTCAACGTATCTGAAGACAGTTTCTGATGGTGCATTCAGAGTGGTGTCATTGGTGGGTAGAGTCAGAATCTGCTGGAGAATCTCTGTCTTCCTTAAGCTTTTTGCTGCTTTGTTTAATAGTCAACAGCCACATTCTGTTGGGATGCCCCTGGGCTCGCTTGATAGAAGCACAGAGCAATTCCCATCTCATCTAATACTTTGCTTGGAGGATTTCAGTCATCTCAGTTTGAGGAGATTATCATCTGCTTTGAATTGGATGTATTTTTCCATCAATACTGTAATATTGTAGTATTAATGGCATGGTACAGTGATTAGCACTGCTTCCTCACAGTGCCGGGGACTCGGGTTCAATTCCCTGCTCAGGTCACCATTTGTGTGGAGTCTGCATGTTCTCCCTGTGTCTGCGTGGGTTTCCTCCGGGTGCTCCGGTTTCCTCCCACAGTCCAAAAGACGTGCTGGTTAGGTGCATTGGCCATTACTAAATTCTCCCTCAGTATACCCAAACAGCACCAGAGTGTGGCACCTAGAGGATTTTCACAGTAGCTTCATTGCAGTGTTAATGTCAGCCTCCTTATGACAATAATAAATAAACTTTAATGGGAAACAAAATAAACTTAAAACTCTGATATAAACATCTAATATTGTGTAACAATTACATAAATATGTGTAACACCAATATTAACATGGTGCCTCTTGAGAATGGTGCACACTGCTGCCACTGTATATCGGTGGTAGAGGGAGTGGATGTTGTCCAGATCTTGTCGTATCTGAACATGGACTGTTTCAGTATCTGAGGAGTTGCGAATGGTGCTGAACATTGTGCAATCAATCATCGGTGAACTTCCTTCTGACCTTTTGACAGAGGGAATGTCATTGATGAAGCAGTTGGAGATGGTTGGGCATAGGACATTACCTTGATGGAATCCTGCAGAGATGTACTGGAGCTGGGATGACTGACCCTCTACAACCATCTTCTTATGTACCAGATATAACTCCAACAAGCAGAGAGTTTGCCCCAGTTCCCAGTGATTCCAGTTTGGTTCGGGTTCCTTGACGCCACACTTGGTCAAATGTAGGCTCGATATCAAGGGGACTGTCACTCTCAGCTCACCTCTGGAATTCAGCTCTTTCATCCATGTTTGAACCAAGGCTGTAATGAAGTCAGCAGCTGAGTGACCCTAGTGAGAAGATTATTGCTCAGTAGGTGCTGCTTAACAGCACAGTTGATGACTCCTTCCATCACTTTACTGATGATCCAGAGTAGACTGATGGGGACAGTTATTGACCGGGTTGGATTTGTCCTGCATTTTGTATACAGAATATACTTGAGCAATTTTCCACATTGTCAGGGAGATGCCAGAGTTGTAACTAATCATGAAGAGTTTGGCTAGGAGAGCAGCAAGTTCTGGAGCACAAGTCTTCAGTACTATTGCCAGAATGTTATCAGGGCCCACTGCCTTTGCAGTATTTAGTACCTCCAACCTTTTCTTAATATCACTTAGAATGAATCAAATTGACTGGAGACTGGCATCTGAGATGCTGGGGATTGCTGGAGGGGGCCGAGATGGATCATCCACTCGACACTTCTGGCTGAAGATTGCTGCAAAGCCTTATCTTTTGCACTGGTGTGCTGGGCTCCTCCGCCATTGAGGATGGGGATATTTGTGGAGCCTCCCCCTCCAGTGAGTTAAAGCTAAACTTTATTTATTAGTGTCACAAGTAGGCTGACATTAACACCGCGATGAAGTTACTGTGAGAATCCTCCTAATCGCCACACTCCAGCAACTCTGTTTGGGTACATTGGCCGTGCTAAATTTTCCCTCAATGCCGCTAATCAGCACAGCTTTCAGACTGTGGAAGGAAACTGGAGCATCTGGAGGAAATCCACGCAGACATGGGGAGAACGCGCAGAGTCCGTACAGACAGTAACCCGAGCCAGGAATCGAATGCGAGTCCCTGGCACTGTGAGGCAGCGTTGCGAACCACTGTGCGGTTTAATTGTCCACCATCATTCACAACTGGATGGGGCAGGACTGGAGGGTCATGATCTAATCTGTTGGTTGTGGGGTCGCTTGCCTGTGTCTATGACTGTTTAGAATGTATGAAATCAGGTGTCGCTGGTACCTTATGTTACACTGTTAGAATCATGTGTGACATTGCTGTCGTAAGTGATAACATGTTTAGTGTTGATGATAATTTGTGACCCTGGTGTTAACAGGTGTAACTGTTAATGTGGGGGAACATGTTCTGTCCATATAACTCTCCGTCTGACTGCGGTTGAGCTAAGGCAATGTTCTGAAAATTGTCTTCAACAATAGCATGCCTTTTGATGTATTAAAACATTGCTCAGTAATACACAAGTTCAGTATTGAAAAGAGAGACATGTCCACTCATCAGATCTGACACAAGAGTAACCACAGTAAAACAACAATTCATACTACATCAGGAGAGAGTGCTGATTGGTTGACAGGAAGGACTCTAGTTGGTAGAGATGTTGTAAGTTCACAAAACCAACACGTTTATTTGGGAGCAAAAGCCACTAGCTTTCAGAGCTCTGCTCCTTCGTCAGGTGAGTGGGAGTTCTGTTCACAAACAGGGCATATAAAGACACAAACTCAATTTACAAAATAACGGTTGGGATGCGAGTTTTTTACAGGTTAAAAAAGTCTTAAAGGTACAGAAAATGTAAGTAGAGAAAGGGTTAAGCGCAAGTTAAGCAGAGTCACTGAGCAGAGGATGTTATGTGCGGAACTTGGCTATCAGTCTCTGCTCAGTGACTCTGCTTAACCTGTGCTTGACCCTCTCTCCACTCACATTTTCTGTACCTTTAAGATTTTTTTACCTATAAAAACGCGCATTCCAATCATTATTTTGTAAATTGACTTTGTGTCTTTATATGCCCTGTTTGTGAACAGAATTCCCACTCACCCGACGAAGGGGAAATGCTCCGAAAGCTAGTGGATTTTGCCATCAAATAAACTTTGGACTTTAACTTGGTATTTGTGAGACTTCTTACTGTGTTTACACCAGTCCAACACCGGCATCTTCACATCATGGTAGAGATGTTGCCATGGAGAATGCACCAAGAGGCAGCATAGGAGGGGTTATAGAGAGAGGGAGGGATGTAGGGGCTGGAGGAGGTTACAGTGAGATGATCCTGCTGTACAGGATCTGTGAGTGGATGGGTGAGATTGCAAGAGTTGATGTTCGTAGGAATTGCGTGCGTGAGTGAGTGTGTTTGTGTGTGTGTAGTGGCTGAGAAGGTTGGAAGGGAAGATGTGAGTGTTGCCAGTATACTGGGGACAGGTGTGGAAGTGGGAGTGAGTTGTGCTCACACTGGAGTGTGTGGGAACTGCAGACTCTTCATTGTAACACATCCCATCAGGAAACTCCACTCACCACGTCCAACCCAATCCTCATTCCCACTGTGAGGGACTGCTCTGAGGGGTACGGGTTGGAAAAGCTGGCAGGATAATTGAAAGCAGTGTGGGACAGTGAGGAAAGCATACTCTGGAACAGGACTTGGTGCGGGTCTGCTTTCTCACGGCAGGGTTTAACTCAGCTTCACCGAGTGAAAACGGAGACTGGCATTGGATAGTCAAAAGCTGCCATTGGCAGAGGTGAGGCCTTCCACAGGCGATGAGCTGGGCCAGAGCTCAGGCAACGATGCACGAGGCAGTCTTCACGGGGTGGATAGAGGGATGCAAATTCCTCCATGGGGCAAACTGACCAACTCGCCCTGAAGCAGTGCTTGCAAAGGGATTCCCTCCTTCCCTTGCCCCACTGCTAGTGCTAGGGGTGTGGATGGGGCAGAGTTTGTAGGAAGCCCTCCTGGGTGCTCCTACATACCTACCTATGTAGGTAGTCCAAGTAGGGAAGGGACCATACTGGACCTGGTATTGGGGAATAAGCCCAGCCAGGTGGTTGATGTTTCAGCAGGGGAGCAATTCGGGAATAGTGACCACAATTCAGTAAGCTTTAAGATACTGATGGATAAAAAGTGTAGTCCTCAAATTAAGGTGCTAAACTGGGGGGAGGCTAATTACAACAAAACTAGAAAGGAACTGAAGGACGTAGACTGGGGGCAGATGTTTGAGGGCAAATCAACATCTGGCATGTGGGAAGCTGTCAAATGAAACTGGACAAGGATTCAGGACCGGCACGTTCCTGTAAAGATGAAGAATAAATATGATAAATTTTGGGAACCTTGGATAACGAGATATTTTGTGAGCCTAGCCAAAGAGAAAAAGGAAGCATTCATCAAAACTAGGAAGCTGGGAACACACAAAGCAAGGGTGGAATACAAGGAAAGTAGAAAGAAACTTAAGCCAGGTGTAAGGAGGGCTAAAGGGGGTCACGGAAAAACTTTGGCCAGTAGGATTAAGGAAAATCCCAAAGCTTTTTATACATATATAAAGAGCAAGAGGGTAGCCAGGGAGAGGGTTGGCCCACTCAAGGACAAGAGAGGGAATCTATTCATGGAGCCAGAGGAAATGGATGAGGTATTAACTGAGTACTTTGCATCAGTATTCACCAAAGAAGGACTTGGTGGATGATGACTCTGGGATACAGTGTGTAGATAGTTTGAGTTACATTGAGATCAAAAAGGAGGAGACATTGGGGTGCTTGAGAAACATTAAGGTAGACAAGTCCCCCAGGGCCTGATGGGATATATCCCAGAATACTGAGAGAGGGAGGGAGGAAATTGCTGGGGCCTGGAGAGAAATCTTTATCTCCTCGCTGGCTACAGGTGAAGTCTTAGAGGATTGGCGAATAGCCAATGTTGTTCCTTTGTTTAAGAAGGAGAGCAAGAATAACCCAGGGTAATTACAGGCCGGTGAGCCTTATATCAGCGATAGGGAAATTATTGGAGAGGATCCTTTGAGACAGGATTTATTCCCACTTGGAAATAAGTGGATGTATTAGGGAGAGACAACGTGGTTTTGTGAAGGGGAGTTCACGTCTCACAAACTTGATCGAGTTTTTTGAAGAAGTGTTGAAGACGGTTGATAAGGGTGGGACAAGTGGATATGGTAGTGATTTTTCAGGGACATCTTGACAGCTACATGAATAGAATGGGAACAGAGGGAAATGGAAGGATAGGGGGTTTTGGTTCAGTCGGGCAGCATGGCCAGTGCAGGCTTGGAGGGCCGAAGGGCCTGTTCCTGTGCTGTAATTTTCTTTGTTTTCCCTCCTCCTCCCTCTGCCTCCTCTCCCTCAACCTCGTCTCCCTCCCCGCCGTCTCTCCCTCCACGCTTCTCCCTCTGCCTCCTCTTGCTCCTCCTGTTCTCCCTGCCCCTGTCCCTTCCCCATCCTCCTCCTCCGCCCTCTCTCGCTGTGTACTGTTGTCAGTGTGCTGTGATGTGATTCCAGTCAGTGGCAGTGCTGACTCAATCTGTTTTGTGCCTGGAGGCTGGCCTGATGATTCACTGCCGTGCTGTAAGAGGAAGCTCCACTCAGCTGTGAACGGGCAGAGAGAGAGAGAGAGAGAGAGAGAGGCTGCAGTCGGCCGCTTCCCTGCGAGAAACACCCAGGAATGTCTCACAACCAACCTCATTCCCAGACGGATCCGCAGTATGAGCTTCCCATCAGCTGCAGGAACGGGGTGCCCGCGTTGCTAATGCCCCAGGGACCGCCAGCCAACATGAATGGAGAGAGGCCAGTACCCCGAGAGACGCCCAGGGCAGCCTGGGAGTATACCCACCCCCAGAGTCATGTCACTCCTCTGCGGTTTGGAGGATGTTAACGTCAAGTTTGGCGTGGAATTCCCAACAGCCGTGGGTCTGAAGAGAGTGCTCATGTTTCAGACACTAATGTCCATGGATTTGCGGGCAGCACGGTGGCACAGTGGTTAGCACCACTGTCTCACAGCGCCAGGGAGCTGGGTTCGATTCCAGCTCGGGGTCGCTGTCTGTGTGGAGTCTGCACGTTCTCCCCGTGTCTGTGTGGGTTTCCTCCGGGTGCCCCAGTTTCCTCCCACAGTCTGAAAGATCACAGAATCTTACGGTGCAGAAGGAGGCCATTCAGCCCATCGAGTCAGCATAATCCCATCCAGGCCCCATCTCCATAACCCTCATGCATTCACCCTAGCTAGTCCTCCCGACACTAAGAGGCAATTTAGCACGGCCAATCCACCTAACCCGCGCATCTTCCGGGACTGGGGGAGGAAACCGGAGCATCCGGAGGAAACCCATGCAGACATGGGGAGAATGTGCAAACTCCACACAGACAGTGACCTGAGCCGGGAATCGAACCCAGGTCTCTGGCGCTGTGAAGCTGCAGTGCTAACTCACTGTGCCATCCCATACTGCTCCATTGATGCGCGGGTTAGATTGATTGGCCATGCTAAATTGCCCCTTAGTGTCAGGGGGACTAGTAGGGTAAGTATGTGGGGTGATGGGGGTAAGGCCTGGGATTGTGGTCAGTGCAGAGTAGATGGGCTGAATGGCCTCCTTCTACACTGTAAGGATTCTATATTTCAAGATGCATTCCCGAGGCGCAGAGCTATAATTCGGGCAGACACTCCCTGGTGCCAGTGCTGAGGGAGAGCTGCACTGTCGCGAGTACCAGCTTTCAGATGAGGCCTTGAGCTGGGGCCCACTCAGATTGATCCCACAGCATTCAATAGAGTCGCCCACCGCACCCCATCCCACCCCCCCTCCCAAATATCCTGGCCAATGTCGATCCCACAACCATCATTGCCCCAACAGAATTCCTGGGTCATTTATTTCATTGCTCCCTGTGGGATCTTGCTGTGCACACATTACCAGCACCACAAGAGACGTTACACTGGTTTGCCGGATTGAGCAGAGGGCAGTCTCCGTTCTCAAGGAATGCACAGACTTTCTTTCCCAATCTGTGGAACAGATGGGTATCTCACCGTGAGGAATCTTGTTCTCCACAGGGCTGGGTGGGAAGGGAGGGGGGATCGGGGAGTGGGGGTGGAACGGGGGAGGGTACGGGGGGGGGCGGGTTTCTAGACAGGCTAACTCTGAGCTAAGTGACCTCACAAGCTTCATTACAACGCTGAGCTGGGGGCCTGTGATATGAGCCACAGACCCACCCTTCAATACAACCTTCAACGCAGAGTTAGTGGCTGCTGTAACTCCAATCAGAATGAAGCACAACATTACATCCTCACCTCCAACCCTCACCCCTCCCTCTCTCTGTAACCTTCCAGCCCCTACACCCCTCCCTCTCTCTGTAACCTCCTCCAGCAGCTACACCCCTCCCTCTCTCTGTAACCTTCTCCAGCCCCTACACCCTCCCTCTCTCTGTAACCTTTTCCAGCCCCTACACCCCTCCCTCTCTCTGTAACCTCCTCCAGCCCCTACACCCCTCCCCTCTCTGTAACCTCCTCAGCCCTACACCCCTCCCTCTCTCTGTAACTCCACCAGCCCCTACACCCCTCCCTCTCTCTGTAACCTCCTCCAGCCCCTACACCCCTCCCTCTCTCTGTAACCTCCACCAGCCCCTACACCCCTCCCTCTCTCTGTAACCTCCTCCAGACCCTACACCCCTCCCTCTCTCTGTAACCTCCTCCAGCCCCTACACCCCTCCCTCTCTCTGTAACCTCCACCAGCCCCTACACCCTTCCCTCTCTCTGTAACCTCCACCGACCCTACACCCCTCCCTCTCTCTGTAACCTCCTCCAGAACTCACCCCCTCCCTATCTCTGTAACCTCCACCAGCCCCTACACCCCTCCCTCTCTCTGTAACCTCCACCAGCCCCTACACCCCTCCCTATCTCTGTAACCTCCACCAGCCCCTACACCCCTCCCTCTCTCTGTAACCTTCACCAGCCCCTACACCCCTCCCTCTCTCTGTAACCTCCTCCAGCCCCTACACCCCTCCCTGTCTCTCTGACTTGGCACTTGCTTACCCAGTACATATCCCCCCAGTTATTTAAGATGTTGTGACGTATCGATTGGGTGGATTCTCAGAGCCTGTTTCCCAGGGCTGAAATGGTCGTGACGAGGGGACACAGGTTTAAGGTGCTGGGGAGCAGGTACAGAGAAGATGTTAGGGGTAAGTTTTTCACTCAGAGGGCGGTGAGTGAGTGGAATCGGCTGCCGTCGGTGGTGGTGGAGGCGAACTCGTTGGGGTCTTTTAAGAGACTTCTGGATGAGTAGATGGGATTTAATGGGATTGGGAGGTCTAAATAGGTAGGTAGGGATATCATCGGTGCAACTTGTGGGCCGAAGGGCCTGTTTGTGCTGTAGTGTTCTACTTGGGCGGGAATCCCTGCTGGGGATTTGCGCCGTGTCTCCCCACCATTGACGGCGTGGATCGTACTGACCCTTGACCTTTGCCTCCACAGGAGATGAGCACCCAGGGGATGCCAACAGGGCAGGGGTCGGGGGAGGGTCCAGACGGACGGATACGGAGGCCCGAGGAGAGGCTGAAGGAGGAGGGGGAGGATCAGCGAGGCGTTTGGGACGGAGAGCTTGCTGCCGACCGTATCGCTTCTCTGCCGGGCAGTTGAAGAGAGCCCTGTGGGGCTGGGCAGTGGTCCTCAGCATCTGCTCGTCCTGGGCGGGCACCAGCCAGCTGGCCAAGATCACCTTCAGGGTCTTTGATGCCCCCTTTGCCGTAACGTGGTTCGCCACCACCTGGAACATTCTCTTCTTCCTCCTCTACTACGCTGGTCACGCCTGGAGCTCCGAGGAGAAACAGTCTCCGCTACAGCGATTCCGGTAAGCATCTCCCACTGTAAACCATCCACGTAGGATCGGGAATGGGGGTGGGGAAGGAGCGACTGACCCACTAGATCAGAGATTTAAAGAGAGAGGATGCTACCAGGACTTGATGGATTGAGTTATAAGGAGAGGTTGGATAGACTGGGACTTTCTTCTCTGGAGTGGAGGAAGCTGAGGGGTGATCTTATAGAGTTCTATAAAATAATGAGAGGCTTAGATCAGCTAGATAATGAATATCTTTTCCCAAAGATAGGGGAGTCTAAAACTAGAGATTTAAGAAGGGGCACAGATCAGCTAGATAGTCAATATCTTTTCCCAAAGATAGGGGAGTCTAAAACTAGAGGGCAGAGGTTTAAGATGAGAGGGGGGAGATACAAAAGGGTCCCAGAGGGGCAATTTTTTTCACACAGAGGGTGATGAGTGTCTGGAACAAGCTGCCAGAGGTAGTAGTAAAGGCGGGTACAATTTTGTCTTTCAAAAAGCATTTAGACAGTTACATAGGTAAGATGGGTATAGAGGGATAGGGGCCAAATGCAGGCAATTGGGATTAGCTTAGTGGTTAAAGAAAGGGGACAGCATGGACAAGTTGGGCCGAAGGGTCTGTAAACCTCTATAACTGGGTGTAGTCCAGTGGTCAGCTCTCTTGTCCTTTGAATCTTGAGTCTGGGGTTCTAGCCCCACCGCGTCCACCCAGTATCTACACTGACACTCCCAGCTGAAGGGTGCCCCAGTGCTTATTCTCCAGGGGGGCACATAACCATCAGCCTGCTCAGCTGAACGTAATGGGGGGGGGGGGGAGCTTTACTAACACCAATCCCTCCATCACCGTCAGTAAACAGTAAATCCTTCTGGTCATCATTTTGGCTTGTGGGAGCTTGCTGTGTACAAATTGGCTGCCTGGTGTGAGTCACCCAACCACGTGTACGTCGCGGGCTCCGAAGAGCTTTGAGATGTCCCCAGGAATGAGGAAGGGTTGTGGCAGTTAAGGTGTCTACAAGAAGATATTTATTGATGAGGGAATCCCAGCACGGGGAGGTTGCAGCTTTGGGCTGGTTTGGGGCCAGCACTCCAATCTGTGGATACTTCCTACATGGCTTCTCGCTGACTCTGCCTTAGAGAGGACTCCACACTCTGGGGCGATCACTCAGTTCCCATTGGTCCCTCAAGTCAAGTGATTCACTTCTGCTGTGCTCTCTTGAAGAGACAGGAAGGCTCTATACAAATGCAAGAAGAGAGAATGCTGGAAAAACTTGGAGGTCTGGCAGCCTTGCCCAGACGTTGCCAGACTCGGTGAGATTTTCCAGCATTCCCTGTTTTTGTTTCAGATTCCAGCAGCCGCAGTATTCCCGATCTAAAGTCACGTTATTGTTAGCAAGGTTCAGTGCTACCCACGGTCGATGGGTCATGTGATTTAGACACACGGGGGTGGGATTTTCCAGCCGAACTCACACCCCCCCACGGCTGGAAGATCCCATCTGACGTCAACCAATGCCAACCCCCACCACAATTCCCTGGTAGACGGGACTGGAAAACTCTCCTCAGGATCTCAACCAGCCAATTATTGAATAGTGAGCAGGCTCGAGGGGCCAATGGCCTACTCCTGCTCCAGTTCTGATGTAACACCCCTTCCAAATTTGCTGTGTCTATTGCCCATCCAAAGTTGCTCTTTGAGAAGGAGGTGGGGAGCTGTCTTCTTCAACCACTGCACTTCACGTGGTGTGGGGACACCCACTGCGCTGTTAGCAAAGGAGTTAGGGGATTTCAATCTAACAACAATAGATGAATGTCCGCACCCTTCAGGAGGAGGAAGACAAGATAGGGAAATATTGCCTTGCATTTCTGTAGCACCTCTCACAGGCTCAGGATATCCCAGCATGCTTTACTGTCGAAGAGGAATGTGGTCAGAAATATGGCTGCCAGTTTGTACACAGCACGCCAATTATCTGACTTTTCACATTGATTGAAGAATAAATATTGGCAAAGACATCAGTGAGATCACTCCTGTGCTCCTGCAGAAACAGTCCTGCGAGACCTTCTACAGACAGATGATAAATCAGTCCGGACAACACTTTGACTGCAGCTCTGGAACTGCGGCGCTCCCTCGGCGCTGGCCCCCTGGCGGCGCGGCGCTCCCGGAGGGTCAGTTTTGCGAGAGGATTTGATGTGAGGAGGGATTTCTCAGCCAGAGGGGGATTAATCTGCGGATTTCTCTGCAGTTTGTTCAGAAATGTGATTTATTTCCACTGGTTATTGGGTCCTGGGCTCCCAACAGTGCACAGTCAGTGTAGCTGTGCCAATAAATCCTTTAAATCATCAATATAATTTATACCGGGAAGCATTGTGCTCACAGACATTGCATGTGGCAGGATGCTCTGGTTACCATGGTAACACTTTAAAGAATACCAGTGGGACTCGGTACATGTCACCTTTGTCTCTTTCTCAGAATGTAGTTTTTCTGTTCCTAGAAGCATCTAATCCTGGCTGATTGTCCAGTGAGGCAGTTACTAACTTACTGAGATCCCCTCCTCCCCTCTGTGCCCTTTCGGGTGGGTGGTAAAAGACTCCAATGCCAGGATTTAGTACGAGGCTCTCCTTTTAACTCCACACCCAGGCCTCATTCCTTCAGAAAGCTCCAGAGAATATCCGCAGTGCACAAGGAGACCGTTCAGCCCATCGAGACCACCACCCCGCCCAGGCCCTATCCCTGTAACCCCACAGATTTACCCTGCTAATCCCTCTGACACTAAGGGGCAATTTAGCATGGCCAGTCAACTTAACCTACACGTCCTTGGACACTAAGGGTCACTTAACACGGCTGATTAACCTAACCCGCACATCTTTGAGAGGAAACCAGAGCACTCGGAGGAAACCCACGCAGACACGGGGAGAACATGCAGACTCCAGATTGTGACCCCAAACCAAGAATTGAACCCGGGTTCCTAGCTCTGCGAGGCAGCTAGCCACTGTGCCACCGTGCCGCAGTTTGGGAGAAGCGGATCCATTTGCCATGTTGGAATTGTAGAGAACTTTGGTGAGGCCACAGCTGGAGCAGTGTGTGCAGTTCTGGTCGCCTCATTAATGGAAGGATGGGATTTCACTGGAGGGGCCGCAGAGGAGATTCACCAGGATGCTGTCTGAGATGGAGAACAGTTAAATTATGAAGAGAGATTGGAGAGGCTTGGGTTGTTTGAGTTGGAGCAGAGAAGACTGAGGGGCGACCTGATCGAGGTGTATGAGGGGGCATAGGTTCAAAGTGGGGGGGGCAGGTGGTTTGGGGGGAGGCAGGAACACACAGCCTGGGAGGGTGGTGGATTTCACGATGCTTCACATCCTTTACATAAGCACTTGGCACATCGTAACACTCAGGGCTCTGGGCCAAGTGCTGGCAGACGGGATTAGGCGTTTCTCACGTGTCGGTGCAGACTCGATGGGCCGAAGGGCCTCCTCTGCACTGTGTGATTTGTTGAAGATAAATGTCAGCTGGAGCTAACATTGTGTAGAGACAGAGTGAGGAAGTTTCACCAGGTCAATCCTAGTAAAGAGGAATTTTTCTCTGTGGGGAGGTTGAATGGGTTTTACTAGGGGAGGCTGAGCAGGCTTTAGTGACGAGGGGGTTTGAGCGGGGTTTAGTGATGGGGGGGGAGTTGAGCGGGCTTTAGTGATGAGGGGGGGGGTTGAGCGGGCTTTAGTGAGGGGGGGGGTTGAGCGGACTTTAGTGAGGGGGGGGGTGAGCGGGGTTTAGTGACGGGGGGGGTTGAGCGGTGTTAGTGACGGGGGGTGAGCGGGCTTTAGTGACCAAGGGGGTGTTGAGCGGGCTTTAGTGACGAAGGGGGGGGTTGAGCGTGTTTAGTGACGGGGGGGGTTGAGCAGGCTTTAGTGACGGGGGGGGGTGAGCGGGCTTAGTGACGAGGGGGGTGTGAGTGGGGTTAGTGACGAAGGGGGGGGTTGAGCGGGCTTAGTGACGGGGGGGGTTGAGCAGGCTTAGTGATGTGGGGGGGGTTGAGCGGGCTTTAGTGACGAGGGGGGGGCTGAGCGGGCTTGAGTCATTGCAGTTTGGAGAATGAGGGGGGTTCTTATTGAGATATACCGGATTCTCCGGAGGTTTGCAGGGTAGATGCTGAGACATTGTTTCTCCTTGTGGGAGAGCTTCGGAGCAGAGGAGATAATCTCAGGGTAAGGCGGGGGGGTCACCCATTGAAGGCACAGATGAGGAAGATCCTCTCTCTGATGATAGTGAATCTGTGGGATTCATAGAATCACAGAATCCTACAGTGCAGAATGAGGCCATTCAGCCCATCGAGTCTGCCCCGACCACAATCCCACCCAGGCCCTCTCCCCATAGTCCCATGTATTTACCCTAGCTAATCCCCCTAACACTAAGGGGCAATTTAGCACGGTCAATTCCCCAACCCACATACCTTTGCACCGAGGGAGGAAACCGGAGTACCTGGAGGAAACCCGTACAGACACAGGGAGAATGTGCAATTTTGCACAGAGTGTGACCCAAGCCGGGAATCGAACCCGAGTCCCTGGCGCTGAGAGGCAGCAGTGCTAACCACCGTGCCAATCCTTTACTGTAGAGGCTGGGTCGTTAAGTCTGTTCAAAGCTAAGATGGACAGATTTTTAATCAGTGAGCGAATCGAAAGGCTAAGGCAAGAAAGCGGAGTTGAGGAATATCACCTCGGATCCAGCATTGAATGGCGGAGCAGACTCAATGGCCTGAGTGGCCTCTTTCTGCACTGTAGGGATTCTCTGTGAATGGGAGAGCAGGCTCGATGTGCCGAACGGCTGCTACGAGGCCTGATGGAGTCAGTAGTGCCGATGTGTGTAATACTGTGGAACGGTTGACGTTAAGTGTAGTGTAAGATTGATCCTGAGTCTAACCGGTGACCTTTTCTCCCCTCCTCCTCCTCCTCCTCCTCTCTGTTAGGGAATGCTGCAGGTTCTTTGGGGATGATGGCTTGACCGTCAAGATATTCTTCAGCAGGATGGCCCCGTTCTGTGTCCTATGGACGTTAACGAATTACCTGTACTTGCTGGCACTGAAGAAGATCAGTGCCACCGACGCTTCAGCGCTCTTCTGCTGCAACAAGGCCTTTGTTTTCCTGCTCTCCTGGATAGTCCTTCGGGACAGGTTTATGGGTGTTAGGGTAAGTGACCTCTCCGGCTAATACCGTCCTGCGGCTGTGGGGAGGGAGAGAGGGTTACTACAGTCGGCAAAGTATTTCCGAAGCCAAGCCCCCGTTGCTGTTGCCAATTTGTGCACAGCAAGCTCCCGGATAAATGTTGACTGGGACGTGAGGGAGAACTTCCAGGCTCCTTCTTGGGCCTAAGAATGTTTTGACCTGCTCCCGGGCCTGGCTAAGCTGGCTGTAGACAAGTCCAGAGCTGGGCGATGGAGGGGGCCATCAATCCTGACACTCTGCTCCTCTACCATGGCTACATTTCCAGCAGGGTGTCCCTGGAAAGGGAACATGCAGAATCCATGGGATCCATCAAGACCTTCTGGGTTCACTAGGCTCCGTTAGGCCTGAGGTATATTATTGATCCATATTTTGATTTGAAATTTCCATTCCGCTATGTTTTTTTTTGCTTCGAGCAGTTCTCTTGCTTTGTCCCTGAGTTTGCTTAGAACATAGCTACAAGCAGAGAATCCCTACAGTGCAGGAGGAGGCCATTCGGCCCATCAACTCTGTACAATCCCACCCAGGCCCTATGCATTTACACCAGCTTGTCCCCCTGACACTCAAGGGCAATGTAGCATTCACCAACCCGCACATCTTTGGGAGGAAACCGGAGCACCCGGAGGAACCCACGCAGACATGGGGAGGGTGCGCAGACTCCGCACAGAGGGTGACTCAAGCCGGGAATCGAACCCGGGTCCCTGGAGCTGTGAGGCAGCTGCGCTAACCACTGTGCCAGCCAAACATGGTAAAAACATTCCCGATATCACAGTGGGCAGCACAGCAGCACAGTGGTTAGCCCTGCTGCCTCACAGTTCCAGGGAGCCGGGTTCGATTCCCAGCTCGGGTCACTGCCTGTGCGGAGTTTGCACATTCTCCTCATGTCTCCGTGGGTTTCCTCCGGGTGCTCCGATTTCCTCCCACAGTCCAAAGATGTGCAGGTTAGGTTGATTGGCCGTGCTAAATAGACCCTAGATGCATAGGTTAGAGAGGATTATGGATAAAATATGTAGGGAAATGGGGGTAGGGCCTGGGTGGGATTGCAGTCGGTGCAGACTCGATGGGCCAAAGGGCCTCTTTCTGCACTGTAGGGGTTTCTACGATTCCTCAAATGCTTCAGGGACGAGTGAATTGACAGGATTTGATATGAGACGCGGAAAGTGAAATAAACAAAGGTTTGTGGCCAGCACCTCGTTCCCTGCGTGGGTTTTAAGCAGTGCCTTCAGAGAGGGAACTCCAGAGATCGGGGCCCTGGATGTTGTAGGCCCGATCTCTGGGGTGTTGGTAATGATTAAAAATCACGAGGATTCAGTGGTATTCTCCTGTGGTGGAATATGCAGGATTAAAATAAAAGATTTGGCAGTGGGCCCGCATGCTTTAAGCTGCAGGCTGCTGTGACAAGGGAGCCACGGAATGAAACGGCAAGAATTCTTGTGTCTGTTATGTAAGCTCGTCGCGAAGGAGGCCAGTAACTGATTGAGGGAATACCAAGCGAGCCTTAACAACCAGACGATTGACAGCCTCGGGGGGGGAGGATCTCGGAGGTGTCCATCACGGTTCCTCCAGACTCTAAATGTTTGTCTGTTCAGGCTCCACTCCAAAGATCTACGCATAACCCATCCTTCGATCAGCTCTGCAGGATTATTCCCGTCTACCCAACAGACGTGTTTGATATCCATGAATATAGGAATGGGCACAGACCCTTCAGCCCCTAGATTTTATCTTCATCCTCGTGCCTGGGTCCCCATAATAGAATCTCTACCGGGCAGACGGAGGCCATTCAGCCCATCGTATGTCTGCACTGACCAAGATCTCACCTAGATTCCCGTAACCCCATATGGTTACCTGCTAATCCCCGAACCCTAGGGTCAACTTAGCACGGCCAATGCGCCTAACCGGCACATCTTTGGAGCGTGAGAGGAAATCGGAGCACCCGGAGGAAACCCATGCAGATATGGAGAGAACATGCAGAGAGTGACCCAAGCCGGGAATCGAGCCCAGATCCCTGGCGCTCTGAGGCAGCAGTGCTAACCACCATGCCACCCCGGTGGAAAGGACCACCATTGTCTCATGAGACGGGTTAACTGCCAAATCTCCGCCAGCTTTCTCGCACCAACCCCTGGTCTCTGAAGCCTATCGATATCACAGAATCCCTACAGTGCAGAAGGAGGTCATTCGGCCCATCGAGTCTGCATCAAGTACAATCCCATCCAGGCCCTATCCCATGCTTTTACCCAGCCAATCCCCCTAACACTAAAGGGGCAATTTATCACGGCCGATCCACCTAATCCGCACATCTTTGGACTGTGGGAGGAAACCCACGCAGACACGGGGAGAACGTGCCAACTCCGCACAGGCAGTGACCCGAGCCGGAAATCGAACCCGGGTCCCTGGCGCTGTGAGGCAGCAGTGCTAACCACTGTGCCACCGGGCGACCCTACGAGGCGGAGAAAGTCCACAAGAGAATCCAGAACATCTATTTATTGGTTAGGATGTTAACAATAATTCTCAGATAGTCACTAGTAGATCCAATGGGGAGTTTGGGAGAAATGGCTTCACACACGGTGGTGAGAACGTGGAACTCGCTCCACCGGGGCAGTGTTGGGGGGGTATTATTTGAATCTGAGAGATACAGTTAAGTGGAAGCTGGGTAACGATTGGAGTGAAGAAGAAATGAAAATGTGAAATGAGGAGCAGAAAGGCCTGTTTCTGTGCTCTGTATCAAGCAGTGAAGGCAGCCTGTTTCTCTCTTCAATCCAGATAGTGGCCGCCATCTTTGCGATCGCTGGGATAGTGATGATTACCTACGCGGATGGTTTCCACAGCCACTCGGTTATCGGGATCACGCTGGTCGTAGCCTCGGCCTCCATGTCTGCTCTCTACAAGGTAACAACTGCCCACAACCAGACACTCTAACAGCAAGAGCATTAACCCTCTTTGGGAGTGTAGTCCAGCTCAGTGTCACAGGGGCTGGGGGTAGTTGGGAGGGAAGAACGGTCTGGTTGGGGTAGAGGATGGAGGGTTGCTCTGTCACACGTACTAGGATTCCCATCCATTGGTTACATAATGATTGAATATCCCTGAATCTCGGTCGGATCCCTGAATCTCGGTCGGATCCCTGAGTCTCGGTTGGATCCCTACAATGCAGAAGGAGGCCATTAGGCCTATCAGAAATGCACTGACAACAATCCCACCCTATCCCCAACTGATGTCAGGATTGTGTGCAACCACAGTTTAATCCCTGTATGTGAGGTCCCAGGACCAGTGGGTAAAGTGGGCAATAAAGAAGGCAAATGATATGTTGGCCTTCATAGCGAGAGGATTTAAATATAGCGATAGGGAATATTTTGCTGCAACTATATCGGGTGCTGGGGAGGCCACACCTGGAGTATTGTGTGCTCCTGGAGTGTCCTTTGGGTCTCCTTATCTGAGAAAGGATGTCCTTGTTATAGAGGGATCTCAGCGAAGGTTTGCCAGGCTGATTCCTGGGATGGCAGGTCTGTCACATGAGGAGAGATTGAGTCAGTTAGGATTATATTCATTGGAGTTTGGAAGAGTGAGAGGGGGATCTCCTAGAAACTGATGAAATTCTGACAAGGATTGACAACAGATTCCGAAAGAATGTTCCTGATGGTGAGGGAGTCCAGAACTAGGGATCATAGTTTGAGGATAAGGGGTAAATCTTTTAGAACTGAGGTGAGAAGAAACTTCTTCATCCAGAGGGTGGTGAATGTGTGGAATTCATTACCACAGAAAGTAGTTGAGGCCAAAACATTGTGTGATTTCCAGGAGAGACAACTCTTGTGGGGAAAGGTGGATCTGGATATTGAATTTGGCCAGCTCTGATCAAAATGAAGGGCAGAGCAGGCTCGAAGGCCGAATGGCCTCCTCCTGCTTCTATGTTTTGATGTAACGCTTTGGAAGGACAAATTCAAGGGTGCAAGCCCCGCTCCAGGAACTTGAGCTCATGATCCAGGCTGGCAGTCTCAGTGCAGGACTGAGGGAATGCCACACTGTCAAATGCGCCATCGTTTGGCAAAGCTGTTGAAGCAAAACCTTGCCCCATCCTGTGGGTGGATGCGGAGGATCCCATCGGCAGGAGGTTAAAGAGCAGGAGAGTGTTCCAGTAAGTGGGAGGAGGACTGCGGGTGAGCCGTATTGTTGAGGTAACAAAACAAAAGTGAAGAGAGAAGATGAACAGTCAGAAACTCTGCTTTTGACAGTCCATAAAGTAATGTAAAGTCATTGAAATAATTTCTCAGAGGCCAGTATCCCTTCACCAGATATTTACAAACTCCCAGAGTGTTTCTGGTGTACGGTCAGATTCCCAAGTGCCTGAGGACCTCACACTCTCAGTTTTATAGAGAGATAAGACTCTCTGATTGGGGAGGTAATTAGGATCTCAATCAGGGAGCTCATACTCAAGGAAGCCAACCTCATGGGCCTCAGTGAAGCCATTCCGAAGGAGGGCATTCAGCCCATTGAGTCTGCATTGACTAGAATCCCACTCAGATCCTATGTCCATCACCACCCCCCACCACCCCCCCAAAACGTACTTACCTTGCTAATCTGCCTTAATGTTCTAAGTGCAATTTAGCATGACCAATCTACCGAACCGGCACATCTTTCGCAGTGTGGGAAGAAACCGGAGCACTCGGAGGAAACCCACGCAGACATGGGGAGAACGTGCAGACTCTGCACAGACAGTGATCCAAGCCGGGAATCGAACCTTTGTCTCTGGCGCTGTGAGGCAGCAGTGCTAACCACTGCGCCACCATGCTGCCCATTCCCAAGCCGGTCTGTGTTGATGTGACAGAATCATTGATTTAGACTGAGCAAAAGTATTTGCATTGGCTGCTGTGGTTGAGGATGAGGGGACTGAGTCTAAGAGAGACAGACCTTTCAGTAGAAGCAACACTAACAAAACTCTCAGACACAAGAGATGGTCCATGTTCACACCCTACCCATGAATAGTAATCAGTTCAAGATCAGTTCTGCATTTAAAATCTGAAATTGGTCAATTTTATTATTTAAAGAGATGGAAGGTATGAGGATGGGGGTGGATTGTGAATCAGAAAGTTTAAAAAAGTTTATTCATTAGTGTCACAAGCAGGCTTACATTAACACTGCAATGAAGTTACTGTGAAAATCCCCGAGTCGCCACACTCCGGCACCTGTTTGGGTACATTGAGGGAGAATTTAGCACGGCCAATGCACCCTAACCAGCGTGTCTTTCAGACTGTGGGAGGAAACCGGAGCACCCGGAGGAAACCCACACAGACATAGGGAGAATGTGCAGACTCCGCACAGACAGAGGCCCAAGCCGGGAGCCTGGAGGCAGCAGTGCTAACCGCTGTGCCACCGTGATCACATTGAATGGGAAAACGTGCCTGAGGAGCTCATTCCTCTTCTTGTCGTCCTTGGAGATCTCTCGATTGCCTTCATTCACATTCATTCCTCAGGCAGTAACTAACCATGGATATTCCAGCCACTCTCACATTGCTGTGGCTGTCACATTGTACAACGCTTCCAAAGCACTTCATTGACCGTAAAGCACTTTGGGATGTCATGGAAGGCGCTAAACAAATGCAAAATCTCCACAATGGTTCGCACTGCTGCCTCACAGACCCAGCTTCAATTCCTGGCTTGGGTCACTGTCTGTGCGGAGTCTGCACCTTCTCCCAGTGTCTGCGTGGGTTTCCTCCGGGTGCTCCGGTTTCCTCCCACAGTCTGAAAGGTGTACTGGTTAGGGTGCATTGGCCGTGCTAAATTCTCCCTCAGTGCACCCGAATAGGAGTGTGACGACTAGGGGATTTTCACAGTAACTTCATTGCAGTGTTAATATAAGCCAACCTGTAACATGAATAAATACAGTTTAGATTTAAATGGGAGGCCATGTACCTATGCCAGCTCATTGAAGGAGTTATCCAATTAGGGCCATGTTCAAAAAAATCTTAACTTGAAAACCTTTCTTTCTTTAAGGTCTTGTTTAAGATGCTCTTGGGCAGTGCCAAGTACGGAGAAGCTGCCTTATTTCTATCGGTGCTGGGACTTTTCAACGTGACATTTATCACCTGCGTTCCTCTGGCTCTTTACTTCACCGGGGTGGAGCACTGGACTCCGTTCAGCCTCATTCCCTGGGAGAAACTGTGTGGGATGGCCATTCTCTTACTGTGTAAGTCCAGAAGCACTGTCAGAGGGTCAGTGCTGAGGGAGCGCCGCACTGTCAGAGGGTCAGTGCTGAGGGAGCGCCGCACTGTCAGAGGGTCAGTGCTGAGGGAGCGCCGCACTGTCAGAGGGTCAGTGCTGAGGGAGCGCCGCACTGTCAGAGGGTCAGTGCTGAGGGAGCGCCGCACTGTCAGAGGGTCAGTGCTGAGGGGGCGCCGCACTGTCAGAGGGTCAGTGCTGAGGGAGCGCCGCACTGTCAGAGGGTCAGTGCTGAGGGAGCGCCGCACTGTCAGAGGGTCAGTGCTGAGGGAGCGCCGCACTGTCAGAGGGTCAGTGCTGAGGGAGCGCCGCACTGTCAGAGGGTCAGTGCTGAGGGCGCGCCACTGTCAGAGGGTCAGTGCTGAGGAAGCGCCGCACTGTCAGAGGGTCAGTGCTGAGGGAGCGCCGCACTGTCAGAGGGTCAGGCTGAAGGGAGCGCCGCACTGTCAGAGGGTCAGTGCTGAGGGAGCGCCGCACTGTCAGGAGGGTCAGTGCTGAGGGAGCGCCCACTGTCAGAGGAGTGCGAGGAGCGCCGCACTGTCAGAGGGTCAGTGCTGAGGGAGCGCCGCACTGTCAGAGGGTCAGTGCTGAGGGAGCGCCGCACTGTCAGAGGGTCAGTGCTGAGGGAGCGCCGCACTGTCAGAGGGTCAGTGCTGAGGGAGCGCTGCACTGTCAGAGGGTCAGTGCTGAGGAGCGCCGCACTGTCAGAGGGTCATTGCTGAGGGAGCGCCGCACTGTCAGAGGGTCAGTGCTGAGGGAGCGCCGCACTGTCGAGGGTCAGTGCTGAGGGAGCGCCGCACTGTCAGAGGGTCAGTGCTGAGGAAGCGCCGCACTGTCAGAGGGTCAGTGCTGAGGAGCGCCGCACTGTCAGAGGCGTCAGTGCTGAGGAGCGTTACAACTGTCAGAGGGTCAGTTCTGAGGGATGCCCACTGCTCAGAGGGTCAGTCTAATGCCACACTCCATATGGTCGGCGCTGAGGAGCCGCACTTCAGAGGTCAGTGCGAGGAGCCACACTGTCAGAGGGTGGCGCTGAGGAGCGCCGCGCCGTCGGAGGATAGTTATCCTAACCAAGAAAGGGAGACATGTGAGGTCGTCATATCTTTGCTGTTTTTGGGATCTTGCTGTGTGTATCTTGCTGCCACTCTATCTCTATTACAACAGAGATTATACAAGCGAGCGCTCACTGCCGTGAAACATTTTCAGATCCTGATGGATACTGAATGTAAAAAAATAGAAAGCAGAACACGCAGGTGCTGGAATCTGAAACGAAAATGAAAAAATGCTGGAAAATCTCAGCAGGTCTGACAGCATCTGTGGACCGAGAATAGAGCCAACGTTTCCAGGCTGGATGGACCTCAGGCAGGGTCGTGACTGAGAGTCATCCAGACTCGAAGCGTTGGCTGTCTCTCCAGAGATGCTGCCAGACCCGCTGAGATTTTCCAGCGTTCTCTGTTGTTGATGCTGAGGGCGGGTTTAATTCCACAGTCAGTGACTCGCTGTGTCCACTGTTGCAGCCTTTAACATCCTGATGAATTTTGGGATTGCCGTTACTTCTCCGACGTTGATCTCGGTGGGAGTGGTCCTCAGTGTCCCTGTGAATGCCGGTAAGTCCCTTTCTCTCTGAACCTTGGACAGGACAAGCGGCCGGCGGGGAGGGGCAATGAGAGGAAACGGTCTGGCAACCCACAAGGCTTCCTGCCCCCCCCCCCCCCTCCCGGTCGAACTCTGAACCTCCCCTGCTGCCCATCCACAATTCCGTCGGGACTGTTAAAGGAAGATTGGATGGAGTGGTCAAAATTGCGAAGGCTTCTGATAAGTTGAGGGGGAACAGATGCTTAAAGGGAAGGCGATGGACTAGTGGTGTTATCGCTAGATTATCAACCCAGAAACTCAGTTAATGTTCTGGGGACCCCGGTTCGAATCCCGCCACGGCAGATGGTGGAATTTGAATGCAGTAAAAAAAAAAAATCTGGAATTCCTGATGAAAGCATTGTCGGAAAAACCCCATCTGGTTCACTAATGTTCCTTTAGGGAAGGAAATCTGCCTTCCTTACCCGATCTGGCCTACATGTGACTCCAGAGCCACACTTGGCTCTCAACTGCCCTCCAAGGGATGGGCAATAAATGTTGGCCCATCCAGTGATGCCCATGTCCCACGAATTATTAAAATAATCTCTCCTGTGGGGGGCGGGTTGGATCAAATCGCCCCCAGTGGGTGAAGAAGGCCCAATGCCACCTTGTCAGGGGGCTGCCGGAGGTGGGAGCTGAGGTTGAGGTTGAGCTGGGTCTAATGACTGCTTGTTGGTTCTCTCTCCACCCACGCAGTTACCGACGCCTATTCCAGCGACCTCGTGTTTAACAGCGTGCGGATCATTGCCGTGCTGATCATCTGCCTGGGCTTTCTGCTGCTGCTTCTGCCCGAGGAGTGGGACCGGCTGGCCTTGGACCTCATCTCCCGCTTCAAGGTCAGCAAGAAGGAGGAGGCGGCCGAGGAGCGAGGGGAGCCGGGCTTCGCGGGCCAGAGTCGCAACAAGGGCTCTCGGACTTCCACGGCGACCTTCGCCCACTCGTTCTAGCCCACAGGGGACTCGAGAGGGAGGAGTGGGGGGGGGGCGGGGGAGAGGATTTTAAAAACACAAATGTTGGTGTTTGTGAAAGGCAGAAAGTCATTACCAGCTCATATTACATTATGGGTGCCTGTTTGCTCGGGATCTTTCCCGTGGAGTTGACCACCTTGTCTACTTGGCTTGGGGCCCCACAGCTCTGTGACCCGGTCACCAGCGAGGGGAGAGGCCGGTGAAGCGAAGAAGAGGGGTCGGGGGGGGGCCCACCTTCTGGTTAGTTTTCATTGTGGGGGTGGGGGGGGTGATGGAGGAGGGAGGGGACGTGCAAAGAGAAATTGGCCTCCCGTTTTTACAGCTGTTAGATTTTCCACTCCCGTTGGGCCTGGTGTCGATCCCAGCTCCATCCATCCATCCATATTCACCCCCTCTCTGCCGCAGTGACCCATGGATGGAGCTACCGATGGGTAGAGGGGAGAGAGCAGGGCCATATTTTG
Organism: Sphyrna mokarran; assembly: GCA_024679065.1. Lineage (NCBI taxonomy): Eukaryota > Metazoa > Chordata > Chondrichthyes > Carcharhiniformes > Carcharhinidae > Sphyrna > Sphyrna mokarran. The sequence goes on along the minus strand of JAGIQG010000005.1, from coordinate 122,440,651 downwards.
TTTTGGTAACAGTCAACCCCTCCCCCAGACACAAGGCAAAGGTTTGGGTGGATTTTACGATGAATCTAACCTCACTCTTTCCTCACTTGCCTGAATCATTCTTCCCTCTGGGATATCCTGGGAATTCCACAGTCCATCTTTGGCTGAATCCTGGCTGGTATGTAACCACCTCCCACAATCTTTAAACTCTGTGTCCTCCCAACCCAGAACTGCCAGTTCAATTGTAAGGGCTAGTGCAAACAGTCCTGCTCAGGGCTATATAATATTTAATTTCTTTTGGTTACTGGGTGGAGGATTTAGAGTTTAAAGATGGTGTAACATCTTTAAAGGGTGCTTGGAGAGGGTTGCCATTGTTAATTTCATTTAATTTCATTTACAAACTGTCACAAGTAGGCTGACATTAACGCTGCAATGAAGTTACTGTGAAAATCCTGCCTAATTGCCACCCTCCAGTACCTGTTTGGGTACCCTGAGGGAGAATTCAGCATGGCCAATACATCTAACCAGCAGACTGTGGGAGGAAACCCATGCAGACATGGGGAGAATGTGCTGACTCTGCACAGACAGTGACCCAAGCTGGGAATCGAACCCAGGACCCTGGCGCTACGATGCTTACCACTGTGCCGCCGTTGTGAAAGGCACAGTTGGACACTGTGAAGGCCACTCGACCTTTGACCCAACACAGAGCTATTGGTGGCAGCGATTTTCAGTGGACATTACATGCCAGCCGTGAACTATTGAGTAGGGAGAATGGAGGGAGGGGCGAGGGAGGGTCTCCCCCCCCCCCCCCCCCCCCCCCCCCCCCCCCCCCACGTGCACACAGTTCCTGTCTCATTCTATTTATCGACCACTCTGTACAGGGACCTCTCTATCTGCCCCAGAGGTCTTTCCAATGTGTAAGTTAGGGTCCTGCACACGTTCTGCCTACCCCACTCAGTGAGCCCCTCTCAGAGGGTTCACTTTCCATTCAATATTACGTATAGAAGCCGGAGAGAGAGAGCAGGATACTGTAGACAGTCGCCCCTTCCACGTGATGTTGGCTCATCCTTCCTCCCCTCTCCCACATTGGGATCACATCCGCCTACACAGGTACAAAAATCGGGAAGCAATAGAGGGATACGGACCAGGTAAGGTTTTTTTCCTTTAGCTTAGTTTGGGCATTATGATCGGTGTGGGCTTCGAGGGCTGAAGGGCCTGGTCCTGTGTTGTACACGTCTCTTTGTCTCTGCCCTCCCCCATCTCTTGCCTCTTCCTTACACAGTGAGGACTGGATACTTGGCACCCGCAATTTACCCACTGCTGTTTGGGCCCCACCCCAAGTCTGAGAGGATCGAGCCACCTCTCCCAGGGTCAGGGGGTGGGGGGGAGGTATTCGATCCAGGGTTCCTATCCTCCGACAGAGGAAGCACGCGGAATCGCTTAGGCCGGGACACTGCTCCGGGAATGTCAGCCTGGCTATCGTAGCCTGGGACCCATGACTTCCTGACTCAGAGTTGAGGGGCGGGGAGAGGGGAACCCCGAGAGCCAAGGTTGCCATCTTTATGAAAGGCGCCGATCCAACCAACCCTCTGTGGTGATTCGTGATGGTCTTTTCTATTCTCAACCAAGACGTGGCAGTCTTTTTTTTTTTGAAATAAATCGCTAGGTGTCGCGCGCTGGGAGGACTATCACACCTTCGACTGTCACACCTGAGTACAGGTAACCGGCTGGCTAAATTCCCATTTTTTAAACTGAGGGAGGCCGAGTCGAAGTCAGTTTTTGAGTAGAGTTTGCATGTGTCATTCAACATAATCTAACTAACTAAGTCTGAATGTATGTGTGTGTGTGTGTGTGTGTTTTTTTATAAAAAGAGAAACAACCTAACGGTGTTTGGAATTTAAAGCATGGTGTTCGGGTATAAAACATGATGGGTACATGCATGCACCTCACTGCCAAACCCCCGGCTCCCGGCCTCACCGTTCCCGGGCCCCGAGTTACTCTGAGAGATTTCACACCAACCCTCCCCAACCCCCACCCCCTACGTTGCCCAACACCCCCCCCCCCCCCTTGCGATGCCCACCCATCCTCTGCCAGTCGGAAAGCGGGCAAACTACCCATGCCCCAATTGGGATAAATCAGTCATCGAGCAACCTTCCTCCGCCATCTCCAATTTTGTTTTTTTCTTTGTTTGGTTAAATTTCGGCCGCAAGGAAAGAGGCAGCAGGTTTGGCAGGGGGGGGGGGGGGGGGGGGGGGAATAGAAAATACCCCCGTTTTTGTTTGACCTTTCGCTCTCTCTCGTGGTGTGCGTCACGCAGGAAATTCCAGGCCCACCCTGGACGGTCAGAGACCATCCCCAGATGATACCACTCCACGTGTCAGATATGAGACTGACTGCACAATACAGGGGAAGGGAGAAGGGAGGTAGGTGGGAGGACAGACCCAGGTCCTCATCTGAAACCACATTGGTAAGGATGCTCGCGATGTGGGGATCTTAGGAAGGCAGGTGAGTCTCCCTGGAGCTTTGACCCCCTGTCAGACCAGATTCCGACCCCCACACCCAACCCCCCCCCCCTATAAAATTTATATCTCTTCACACGCAGAGATCACACAGAAGCAAGAGTAGGCCATTCACCCCTTTGAGAATGCTGTACCATTCATTATAATCTTGGCTGATCATCAAATTCGATCCCCACTTCCCAATGATCCTGTGATCTCTTTAGCGCCCAAGAACCACATCTAATCTCTTCTTGAAATCACACAACCTCAACTGCTTTCTGTGGGAGTGAATTCCACACATTCACCACCCTCTGGGTGAAGACATTTCTCTTCGCCTCAAAACTTATTCTCAAATTATGACCCCCCCTCCTCCTTGTTCTGGACTCCCCCCACCATCAGAACCATTCTTTCTGAATCCACCCTGTTAGAATTTTATACGTTTCTACGAGATCCCCTCTCATTCTGCTAAACTCCAATGAACACAATCCTAACTGATTTAGTCTCTCCTCATGTGATAGACCTGCCATCCCGGGAATGAGCCTGGTTATCCTTTGCTACACTCCCTCTATAACAAGGAACATCCTTCCTCAAATAAGGAGACCAAAACTGCCCACAATACTCCAGGTGTGGCCTCACCAACACCCTAACTCCAGTTCCTAATGCTTCAAGACAAAATTGAGAGATAGAGTAAATGGGAAGAAAGACCAATAACCAGAGAATGAGATTTAAATTTGAGATGAACAGAGGAGATTTTTCTGTCCAGTTGCTGTGATCCGGAATGCAGTGCCCGAAAGGGAAACAGATTTAATTGCAGTGTTCGTAAGGGAATCGGTTGAATAGGAAAATTAAATGTCCGGTTAATCAAAAGTTTGGATGAGGATCAATTGGAAAGCTTTTCCAGCACAGATATGATGGGCTAAATGATCTGCTGTGCTCCACAGAAACAGCGGTAAGTATGTGGTGTGGGCAGAGGTAATTCTCAATAGTTCCACGCAAGAATCAGACTTTAGCTCATGTCCGAGGCTAAATGCAAAATACTGCTGGGATCTGAAACAAAAAATTCGGGTATAAAACACGATGGGTACATGCATGCACCTCACTGCCAAACCCCCGGCTCCCGGCCTCACCGTTCCCGGGCCCCGAGTTACTCTGAGAGATTTCGCACCAACCCTCCCCAACCCCCACCCCCTACGTTGCCCAACACCCCCCCCCCCTTGCGATGCCCACCCATCCTCTGCCAGTCGGAAAGCGGGCAAACTACCCATGCCCCAATTGGGATAAATCAGTCAACTGGAAAATCTCAGTTTTGACCTCAGCTCTGACGAAGGGTCGTCCAGACTCAAAGTGTTGGTTCTATTCTCTTTCCACAGATGTTGTCAGACCTGCTGAGATTTTCCAGTATCTCTCTCCGCTTCTGTTTGAGTGCCTGAGGCTCTTCAGGATAAAGCGGGGGGAAAAGCTGTGGATAGGTGGGCTAGAGGGGCCAAGGGGTTTTTCCTTCCTGAGGCTATTTACTATTTTAAACACCACTTTTATCTGGAAGAGGATGGAGTTCTTTCATCTGCCAAACCCTGTTAACTATGTAAAATAAAAATGAAAAATGATTGTCTATTTTACAAGAAATTGCAAAAAAAACACAATAAAATATACATTGGTAAGAATTTTAAATCTTTGTCAGTCTCTTTGTCTTCTGTCCACATCCTTCAACATTCCTTTAGGTGCTAAATTGACCCTAATGTCAGGAGGATTAGCAGGGTAAATGTGAGGGTTTACGGGAACAGGGACTGGTTAGGATTGCAGTCAGTACGGACTTGATGGGCCAAATGGCCACTTTCTGCACTGTGGGGATTCTATAATGTCCGGCTGAGAGTTCAAACTTGTTCTTTATGAGCGCCAGACATATGGTAAGAGCCTTGCACAGGATCTTGAGTCTACAAATAGTGAACAATCACTGAAATAACTATATGATGACAAGAAGTTCCATCCTACCATCGGACTCACCATGGACTTCTCTCTGGAATCAATTGCATTCTTGGACGCACACATTTCCTTTAAGGACGGTCACCTCAGCACCTCACGGTACTGCAAACACATGGATAACCTCACGATGCTCCACTTCTCCAGCTTCTACCCCAGCCACCTCGCATGGACAAGCCCTCCGTATACACAGGATCTGCTCAGATGAGGAGGCTCGCAACAGTTACCTCCAAACTCTGAAAGATGCCCTCATAAGGGTATAGCGTGCAACTCATCCAGTTCCGACACACCACAGTGAAAAACCGCACCAACCTCCTCAGAAGACAAACACGGAACGTGGCGGACAGAGTACCCTTTGTCATCCCCGGAGCAGAGAAGCTACAGCACCTCCTCTAGAGCCTTCAACGTGTCATTGATGAAAACGAACCTCTCGCCAAGGCCCTTTTCCATACCCTCACTTCTTGCCTTCATACAACCTCAAACAGAACATTGTCTGCAGTAAATACCCAGCTTTCAGGAGAAGTGATCACGATACCACAAAACCCTGCCACAGCACCCGTTGCAAGACGTGCTGGATCATCGACACGGATGCCATTATCTCACGTGAGAACACCAGGTACACGGCACATACTTTAGAAATTTGGCCAACATTGTCCACCTGATAGGCTGCTGGAAAGGATGTCCCCAGGCATGGTACACCGGGGAGACCATGCAGATGCTACGATAACAGATAAATGAACATTGCTCGACAATCACCAGGCAAGAGTGTTCTCTTCCTGTTGGCGAACATTTCAGCGGTTACAGGCATTCGGCCTCTGATCTTCGTGTAAGCGTTCTCCAAGGCGGCCTTCACAACACACAACAGCGCAGAGTCGCTGAGCAGAGACTGATAGCCAAGTTCCACACACATGAGGATGGCCTCAATTGGGATTTTGGGTTCATGTCACACTATCTTTAACCCCCCACATCTTGCCTGGGCTTGCAAAATCTCACTAACTGTCCTGTCTGGAGACAATACACATCTCTTTAACCTGTGCTTAACCCTCTCTCCAGCCACATTTTCTGTACCTTTAAGACTTGATTACCTGTGAAGTCTCGCATTCCAACCATTATTTTGTAAATTGAGCTTGTGTCTTTATAATGCCCTGTTTGTGAACAGAATTCCCACTCACCTGATGAAGGGGCAGCACTCCAAAAGCTAGTGAATTTTGCTACCAAATAAACCTGTTGGCCTTTAACCTGGTGTTGTGAAACTTCTTACCATGTTTGCCATATTGGCCAGAGAGGCAGGTCCAAGGGGGAGCCTAATGTGTGGGACTTGCCGTTTTGTGATGAGGGAGGAGGTGGGGGGAGGGGGAGAGACACTGAGGTGTTTGGAATGCCTTGGATGAGGGAGAGGGGATTGGGGAGCGAGGGAAAAGGAGCGGGGGGGGGGTGGAAGACCACAGTAGGGGGTGAGGTTAATTATTATCTCTGATTGTGCGTGGAATGGTAGTGGTGGGGTGGGGGGGTGGTTTATTTCTAATCGAGGAGCCCTTTAATAGCACCCTCCATCTCAAAGGAGCGGCTACTTCCTGGTTTTACTGAAACAGAAGATCATTTTCCAAGTTTCAGGTCCAAGGGATAGTTCCAAGTAAAATTATAAATGAATAGCCACCAGTGTCCTTAACTGTTGCAGTGCATCATCATTCTTATCCTCAATTTTTTAAGTTAAAGTTATATTAAAGTTATATTTAATATATTAAGTTAAATGTTCCTTATTAATTACTCACACAACAACGGGACTGTTTTCTCACAGTAAGAAGTCTCACAACTCCAGATTAAAAATCCAACAGGTTTATTTGGAATCACGAGCTTTCAGAATGCTTCATTGGTTTAAAGCTCCAAAAACTTGTGCTACCAGATTTCTTATTGTGCCCACCCCAATCCAACACCGGTATCTCCACATCATCTTATCTCACTGGGTCTTACACTGTTCCTCACGTAATACCCAAACCACCCCCCCCCCACCACACACACACATACACACACACCAATAAACCAGTGTTTCAAGTTACCCTTCTGGGTTTTGGGATACCCTCGCATTTAGCATCGGTGTGGTATATAACACAAACCTCTCCTGCCAAGCATTATCTTGGATCAACAGAAGTCTATGGTCGCCAACACCCCTCTTAGGATATGGCACCTGAAGAAGGAATGAGGTTGATTTTCGACTCGATAGGCGCAATTTTCTGGCTCCTCCGAGGAAATTCCCGCCTGAGGTTAATGCACGTTTCCGTTGTCCGCCCTCGCCAGCTCCAATTTGGTGGCGGCGAGAATTCCGCCATATATCTGTGGGCGGCATGGTGACTCAGTGGTTAGCACAGCGCCAGGCACCCGGCTTCAATTCCCGGCTCGTGGCACTGCCTGTGTAGACTCTGCACATTCTCCCCATGTCAGTGTAGGTTTCCTCCAGATGCTCCGATTTCCTACCAGTCTGAACGACATGCTGGTTAGGGTGCATCAGCCATGCTAAGTTCTCCCTCGGTGTAACCGAACAGGCGCCAGAGTGTGGCGACGGGGATTTTCACGCTAACTTCATTGCAGTATTAATGTAAGCTTTACTTGTGATGAATGAACAAGCTTTTACTTTACTTTCATGGGACGAGGGTAGTGCTTGCTAAGCCCTTGTCTTTCCAAATGGTAAAGGTTTCATGTTTGGAAGGAGCCTTGCTGAGTTGCTGCGGTGAATTTGTATTTGGTACACATTGCTGCATCAGTGATAGGGGGATGTCTAACCTGCTGATTGGGGCATTGAAAAAGCAGAACTCCTGGATGAGTTGAGCTTCTTGAGTGTTGTTGGAGCTGCACCCATGCAGACAAGTGGAGAGTATTCCATTCTGACTTGTGCCTTGTAGATGGTGGATGGGCTTTGGGGGTTCGGGAGGTGAGTTACCGTCTGCAGAATTCCCAGCCTTTGACTTGCTCTAATAGCCACAGTATTTACATGGCTGGTCCAGTTCACTTTCTGGTTAATGGTAAATCCCAGGACGTTGATCGTGGGGGATTGAGTGATGGTCAAGGTGGATCCTCTCTCATTGGAGATGTTCATTGCCTATCACTTGTGTGACATAAATGTTGTTTACCAATCAGCCAAAGCTGGGAGTTGGATGTTCTGATTCATAACTTCTCGAAGACCATCTACTCCCATCTTGGTAACGTCACCTGCCTTCCCACTATCTCAGTTCACCTGCTGTTCTCCAGTCTAGACTTGACCACTCTGATACACTCCTGGTTGTTGCTCACATTCCACCCTTCATGAAGTTGAGGTCATCCAAACTCTACTGCCATGGGCAGCACGGTGGTGCAGTGGTCAGCACTGCTGCCTCACAGCGCCAGGGACTCTGTTCGATTCCTGGCTTGGATCACTGTCTGTGTGGAATCTGCACATTCTCTTCATGTCTGTATGGGTTTCTTCTGGCTGCTCCGGTTTCTTCCCTCAGCCCAAAAGACATGCCGGTAAGGGTGCATTAGTCATGCCAATTTCTCCCTCAGTGTACCCGAACAGGCGCCGGAGTGTGGCAACTAGGGGATTTTCCTGTAACTTCATTGCAGCGTTAATGTAAGTCAACAAACTCAGTCCACAGCTCAGGGAGAGAAAGAGAGAGAGAAACAACACGATCCATCCTGAGCAGCCAGGCCCAGCCTGGTTGAAGGGCCGAGGAATGGCAGATGGAGTTTAATGTGACACTAATAAATAAACATCAAACTTTAACTTGCAGTGACTCTCACTCCTAATTCCTGCTGTGGGTGTGGGTTGTTGGCACCCCAAGCTGTCAGACTGTGAAATCTGGTGCTTTGACCCAAACAGGCGCCGGAGTGTGGCAACTAGAGGATTTTCACAATAACTTCATTGCAGTGTTAACGTAAGCCTGCTTGAGACTAATAAATAAACTTTAGTAACTTTATCTAATGAGACACAGCCAACACAAATAAAAAGAAAAAAAAAGCTGTTTCACTTTTATTCTTAACAGTGAGATGCATTAGACAAGTGCTGGATGGGCTCCAGTGATACCATTCACCATTAGATGGTAAATCGCATTCAAAAATAAAACATGGGGCCATTCATTGCACAACTCTCTGATAAACTGTACAAATTCTTTTTGCATCTAAAAATATATGAAGGCATAACAATGAGGCCCACTCACTGAGAATGGAAACTGTGTTCAGAACACGTCACACTTCTGGATTCTCTCTTCTACTTGCCCCAAACCACAGAGGAAACAGAGCCGGGGCTGAAATGGTTTATTCAACGACAACTGGGCTTTTGAAACCTCCAACAAACTCTGTCCACAGCTCAGGGAGAGAGAGAACATGATCCATCCTGACCAAGAAATCCCTGGTCAGTGACCCAGTGTACGGCTGATGGAGTTTAATTCAGATAAATGCGAAGTGCTGCATTTTGGTAAGACAAACCAGGGCAAGACTTATAAAAGTTAATGATAGGGCCCTGGGGAGTGTTGTTGAACAGAGGGGCCCAGGAGTGACCTAGGGGTGCAGGTACATGTTCCTTGAAAGTGGCGTCGCAGGTAGACAGAGTGGTGAAGAAGGCGTTTGGCACACATGCCTTCACTGGCCCAGAGCACTGAGTACAGGAGTTGGGACGCTATGTTACAGACTGTAAGATATTATACAGCCGCATTGGGAGTGCTGCACACAATTCTGGTCACTCTGCGATAGGAAGGACGTTATTAAAGGATGCAAAAAACATTTACAAGGACGTCACCGGGAGTGGAAAGTTTGAATTGTATGGATAGGCAGGGACTTTCTTCACTGGAGTGTAGGAGGATGAGGAGTGACCTTACAGAGGTTTATAAAATCATGAGGAGTGTAGATAAGGTGAATAGCCAAGATCTTTCTCCCCGTGGTAGGGAAATCCGATGCAATTACATTTAAATGCTAAGCTTAAAAAAATCTAACTCAGCTTTAAATTGACTACATTTTAAAACTTCGAAGGTGTGCTGGATTTGCTAGAAGATTGACTGTATTCTCGAAAAGCACAATGCCAGCAAAACAAAGTTAGGAGCCAAACAAAGTTGTTCATAAACAACATCTGCGAGGCCGCTTTCTCCAAGTTAGAGACAGCATGTGCCAAACAATTTTAATAGCAAAGATAACTAGTTCACACATATTATAATTTCAACTCACGCTTTTTTAGTTGAGTTCAGTTCAATCTGTTTTGGAGTTCAGTGTGTGATCAGTATAGGACTGCCAGAAAAAGCCAGTCTCTCTCTCTCTCTCTCTCTCCAATTTTTTTCTTTCTGATCACTTTTGTAAAGTTGTAATTTTAAGTTCTGCTCAATAAAAGAAATTCATCTTACTAGTACCATCTTCGTCTATTCAAAGGAATGAATGGACCATAGAGTTTCCATCCCACTGCTTCCCTGTCCACTCCCACCAAGCTCAACCCTATATTATGGGGCTGTGGACAGGCAACAAAATTGGCAGTCCACTTGCCTGCCTTATCTAAATGAACAGTTAGGGATCAATTAGGGCTTGGTACCCAGCCTCTGGACCCTGACTACATGCTGTGCCAGCCTTAAACTCTCTGGTGCAGGCAGCAGTGACAAAAAGGGAAAGTCCAATGAAAGGATGAAAGGACAGGAAGGAAGGGGATGAGGGCGTTGTCCTTTGGAGGTTGTCCTTTGCCAATCTCATCCCCGCCATTCATAGAAACCCCCACCTTCCTAACTGCTCCCGCTGTTACTCCCACCCCATCCCCTTGCACTGCCCTCTCTGTGAACTTCCCAAACACCCCTTTGCCCAAGAACCCCAGGACTTACCTGCTCAGGGGATCCAAAGTCTTGGGGTCCTTCCTTCACCAGCAGTCCCTGGCAATGGGCACCGACACTGACCTGGGAGTACCAGGGCTCACAGTGCTGCTGACCAATTGGTTTGGGGTGGAAGTATCACTTGGGCCCTGGTTAATCAGCCCCACAGCAGTTTATGGTTACAGCATAGTTGCCGTATAAGCTACCCTACCTGCCCCCCATTACCCATTCCCCACCACATTAGCCCACACATTCTTTGTACCAGGGACCAGGGTTCAATTCCAGCCTTGGGTCGCTGGAATTCAGCAGAGTCTGCACATTCTCCCTGTATCTGAGTGGGTTTCCCTCTGGGTGCTCTGGTTTCCTCCCACACTCCAAAGATGTGGGGGTTAGATGGATTGACCATGACAAATTGTCAGGAGGACTAGCAGGGTAAATATGTGGAGTTATGGGAAGAGAGCCTGGATGGGATTGTGGTCGGTGCAGTCTCGATGGACTGAGTGGCCTCTTTCTGCACTGTAGAAAGGGATTGTATACAAGTATGGTGCCCACATTAGGCTCATGCCTGATCCAGGTTTTATCAAGATTTAGAATAACTTCCTTGCGTTCGTACTTGGTGTCTCTGTTCATAAAACTAAGAATCCCGCATGATTTTCTCCAGCTTTATTAACTTTCAAAGATTTCAGTTTGTGAAGTTAAAAAGTTAAAGCTTACTTATTAGTGTTAAAGTGGGTCCACGTTAACACAGCAATGAAGGTACTGTGACAATCTTCATTGCAATGTTAATATAAGCCTCCAATCCTGCCCCACTTTAAAAATAATATTTTGTTCATGCTGCCTAACTTCTTCCTTCCTTCTGAAATACATCGCTTCCCGCCTCTCTGCATCCAATTTGTCAGGTGTTTGTCCATTTTAGTTCCTCCGTGGCATCCTGAACAACATCCTTCTCCATCACTCCACTGAAAGAACTAAATAAGTTAGATTTGAATAAACGCACGCTGACTCATTTGTTAACTGTACTCCTTAAGGTAAATTCATTTTCTCCCTGACTACTATCTCTTAAAGAACTCCCCCCCCCCCCCCCCCCTGCCTGCCCGCGCACCAATGATATTTGACCTAAAACTGCCAGGTTGTACTCCTTCTTTGAACAAGAGCGTAACATTTGAACATAGAAATTAGAAGCAGGCCATTCAGCCCTTCAATTTCATCTTAATCATAGCTGATCATCAAACTCAATATCCTCATCCCCCCTTCCTCCCATATCCCCTTAGCCCCAAGAGCTATATCTAATTCTTTCTTGCAATCACACAACATTTTGGCCTCAAATACTTTCTATGGAGTGAATTCCACACATTTATTACCCTGTGGGTGAAGAAATTTCTCCTCACCTCAGTTCTAAAAGGTTTACCCCTCATCCGCAAACTATGGTCCCTAGTTCTGGATGCCCCCACCATTGGGAACATTCTTTCAGAATCTACTGTCTAACCTTCTCAGAATTTTATCAGTTTCTACGAGATCCCCTCCCACTCTTCTAAACTCCAGTGAATATAATCCTAACCCACTTAGTCTCTCCTCATATGACAGACCTGCCATCCCAGGAATCAGCCTTTAAACCTTCGCTGTGCTCCGTCTATAACAAGGGCATCCTTCCTCAGGTAAGGATATCAAAATTGCACACAATACTCCAGGTGTGGCCTCACCAATACCCGATATAATTGCAGCAAAATATCCCCATCGCTATATCAAATCCTGTTGTATGCAGATCTCCTGCCCCATATCCAAGAAGGAAGGGAAGATTGGGACTACATCCTCCATAATTTCCATCCATTCTTCATTCAACAGCCAAGGATGTATCTTAATTGTCTCAAATTTGGTTCTAATGCATAGATCTATAAACATAGACAGGGATGACAGGGATCATGGGTAGAAGTGGGAACATTGGGATGGCGGCGCGGGCTCGTTGGGCCGAAGGGCCTGTTTCCCGTGCTGTTTTGTTCTTTGTACTCTGAGCACTGCCAATATTTTAGTCACCTTCTCTCTACCTCATTTTTTTCATATCCCACTTCTGCCCCCTTCCCCCGCACTTTGTTTAAATTCATTTGTGGGACATGGGCATCGCTGGCAGGCCAGCATTTATTGCTCATTCCTAGCTGCCTGACAGCAGTTGAGAGTGGCACAGTGGTTAGCACTGCTGCTTCACAGCTCCACGGACCTGGGTTCAATTCCCGGTTCAGGTCACTGTCTGTGTGGAGTTTGTACATTCTCCCCATGTCTGCATAGGATTCCTCCGGGTGCTCTGGTTTCCTCCCACAGTCCAAAGATGTGCGGGTTAGGTTGATTGGCCGTGCTAGAATCGCCCCTTAGTGTCAATTCTAACACTAACCTACACATGTAGGTTAGAGGGGATAGCAGGTAAATATGTAAGGATATGGGGATACGGCCGGGGTGGGATTGTGGCCGGTGCAGACTCGATGGGCCGAAGGGCCTGTTTCTGCACTGTAGGGATTCTATGTTCTACGTGGCTCTGAAGTCACACGTAGGCCAGACCAGATGAGGACGACAAATTTCCTTCCCTAAGGGATATTAGTGAACAAGATGGGCTTTTCCGACAATCAGTCTTAATTCCAGATTTTTTAAAAGTCAAATTCAAACTCCTCCAATTGCTGTGGAGGGATTCGAACCCGGGGTCCCCAGAATATTAGCTGAGTTTCTGGACTAATAGCCTAGTGATAATACCACTAGGCCATCACCTCCCCTCTTCCTTCACTATCAACAAACACTGTCACCGTGGATTTAGCTAGTGCCTTTGACGTAGTGTAATTTCCTGGGTTGCACTGCAGTGGTCCCATCAGACAAAATGTGACAGTCAAATTATAGCAGGAACTATTAAAAAAAACAGTTTCAAATGAGAAAGGTAGGTAGGGAGGAGGAATTCCAGAGCTTAGGGACCCAGAGATCTGAAGACACAGCCACCAATGGTGAAGTCCTTAAGTTAACGATGCACAAGAAGTTTGAATTTGAGGTGTGCGGAGGTCTCAGAGGCTGGAGGAGGTTACAGAGACAGGGACGGGGTAAAAACACGGAAGGGTTTGAACGCAAGAATTAAGATTTTAAATTCAAGGCGAGCTTTCGTGAATCTTAATGTCACGGGGAACACATTCCTTGGAATCTCTTTACATTCAAGGTTTCATTCACATAGCGCCTTTCACATCCTTGGCATGGACCAAAGCTTTTTATAGACAATCAAGCATCTGGGAAATACTGAAACTGAGGGAACCATGGCAACCAATCTGTATACAGCCAGATCCCACAAACAGAAATGTGATAATAAGCAGGTCAAATATCGTCCTACCATTGGCTGTGTTTGGCCAGGACAACTGGGAGACTCTTCTGGCTCTTAGTGTACCCATCTGAGGGGTCAGACAGGGCAATGTTGACCAGGGTAGGAGAACTCCCCATAAATATTGCCCGGAGCACCGAGGAGAACTCTCCAACTTGAAACAATGGCCTTGCATCCACCCAGATCCTTTAAGTCTGTCGATTGTGGGTTTAATATCAGTTGGTGCTATTTTCTCAACTTCGAACATGTTTTCTCGAACAGTTAGTGATTGGGGGGAATTTTACTGGCAAGTCCACCCGAGGATCGTACGATCCGGTCCAAGGACACCGGAGAATGCCGGTAAAATCCCAAGCATTGTGTTGGTATTAGCAATGCAGCCACAGCCTGCATTAGTTACTGTCTGCTGTTCTATTATGCCTGTGCCAGTCATGCTGCTCTTTCCCCTCAGCGTAAACTCCTTAGGGCTATCACTCTGGTATAGTACAGTAAGAAGTCTCACAACACCAGGTTAAAGTCCAACAGGTTTATTTGGCAGCACCAGCTTTTGGAGTATCGCTCCTTCTTCAGGTGAGTGAGGGGTTGTGTTCAGAAACAGGGCAAGTACAGATACAAACTCAATTTACAAGATAACGCTTGGAATGTGAGTCTTTGCAGGTAAGTCTTAAAAGTACAGGCAATGTGGTTGGACAGAAGGATAAGCACAGGTTAAAGGGATGTGTATTGTCTCCAGACAGGACAGTAAGCGAGATTTTGCAAGCCCAGGCAAGTTATGGGGGTTACAGGTAGTGTGACATGAATCCAAGGTCTTGCTTGAGGCCATCCTCATGTCTCCGGAACTTGACTATCAGTTTCTGCTCAGTGACTCTGCGCTGTCACGTGTCATGAAGGCCGCCTTGGAGAATGCTTACCCGAAGATCAGAGGCTAAATGCCCGTGACTGCTGAAGTGTTCCCCAACAGGAAGGGAACACTCCTGCCTGGTGATTGTTGAGCAATGTCCATTCATTCATTATCATAGTGTCTGAATGGTCTCTCCAATGTACCATGCCTCGGGACATCCTATCCTGCAGCACATCAGACAGACAACATTAGCCGAGTCACGCTGAAACACGCATGAGACCGACCTCAACTGGGATCTTGGGTTCATGTCACACTGTCTGTAACTCCCACTATTTGGCTGGGTTTCAAAATCCTACTTAACGATCCTGGCTTGAGACAATTCACACTGCTTTAACCTGTGATTATCCCTCTCTCCACTTGCAACGTCTCTACCTGTAAACATTCCAATCATTATCTTGCAATTGTGTCTGTGTCTATATATGCCTTGTTTATGAATCCAGCTCAGTACTCACTCGATGAAGGAGCAGCGTTCCAGAAGCTCGTGATTCCAAATAAACCTGTTAAGACTTTAACCTGGTGTTGTGAGACTTCTTACTGTACCCACTCCAGTCCAACACCGGCACCTCCACATCGTGGTACATTACTGATGGAGCATTGCACTGTCGGAGGTGCCCAGGCTCTCTCTGCCCTCAGATGGGTACATGAAGAGCAGGAAAGTTCTCCCCATTGTCCCGGCCAACACAAACAACATTACGACAATAGATGATCTGTTGACTGTCACGTTGCTGTATCCAGTTTGGTTGCCATGGTTCCCACAGTGATTGTATTTCCCAGATAATAGATTGTCTATAAAAAAAACTTCACCGATGCGAAAGGCACTATACAAATGCGTGTATCTCTTTGAATGTTAAGAGGGTCCTAAGGAATGGATGCCCCGTGAAATTAAGATGCACGGAAGTCCATCTTGAATTTAAAATGTTCATTCTTGTTTGCAAACCCTCCATGTCTTTACACCTCTCCCCTCCCCGTCTCTGTAACCTTCTTCAGCCCCACAACCCTCAGAGATTTTGGCACGCCTCAAATTCTTACCTTGCACAAACTGGCAGATACATTGTTCACAACAGTGGACATCAGAAACTACTTCCTTGGCTGTTGGGGAGCCTTGGTGGTGGCTACAGGTTCCAAAGATTCCTTAATTAATAACTGGGAGAATCCCTGTAAAATTTTAAGGCACAGAAACATGAGACACAGAAACACAGAAGAGCAGGAAGAGGCCATTCAGCCCTTCGAGCCTGCTCCGCCATTCCCTACAATCATGGCTGATCATCCAACTCAACAGTCCAATCCTGCTTTCCTCCCTTTGATCCTCAAGTACTCTATCTAACTGCTTCTTTCGGGGCAGGATTTTCCATCCGTGTTCACCCCGCCCAAAAATTAACCCTCCATTTCTGTGGTCTGCCCTTTTTCAGGCTACGATGCCTGTGGTAGCAGAACGGGAAAATCTGCCCCTCGATGTTTGGGGCTGTTGGATGCGGTAGTGAATTTGGATAGCCAGGTGCTCCTTTCCTAAGGAAGAGAAGTCAAGCACTGGGGGACCCAGGTTTAAAGTGCATGAGGAAAAGTTCCGAGGAGATGTGCGAGGCAGGTTTTTTTTATTTACACAGGAGGGTGGTGAATGTCTGGAATGCGATGCTTGGGAAGGTGGTGGGAGCAGGTACGATAGCGAAAGTAAAGGGGCATCTTGCGTGAATAGGGTGGGAATGGAAGGATACGGGCTCTAACCAAAAGAGAAATTCGTGGAAAATCTCAGCAGGTCTGGCTGTAAGGAGAGAAAAGAGTTGACGTTTCGAATCCTTTTGTCAAAGCTGAAGGATTTAAGCTCATCTGGATTCGAAACGTCAGCTCTCTTCTCTCCTCACGGACGCTGCCAGACTCGCTGAGATTTTCCAGCCATTTTCTCTTTTGGTTTCAGATTCCAGCAGCCGCAGTAATTTGCTTTTATACGCACTCCGTTAAGTGCAAACAGTTTTAGTAGAGGCAGGCATCATGGTCAGTGCAGGCTTGGAGGGGCCGAAGGGCCTGTTCTTGTGCTGCGTACTGTTCTTTGGCCAGTCTCTGGGTGAAGGAGTTTCTGCTCAAGCTGCAGGCTAAGCTGGCCTACCACTCAGTACGTGGACTCTAGAATGAGATTACTTTACAGTGAAAAGGTTAGCAGACAAAGTTACAGTACATAGGTTGTGACGTTAGAAGTGACTTCCACAAGTTACACCGTCGATTTTTTTGTCTTTAAGAAGCTAGTGCTGATTCGAGCTGTGTCCTCAGTTCCAATTCTTCTAGGTGGTTCTCTCATCGTGCATCCCATCGGATTCAAGGAGCTGCTTTACCTGCTCAGCTTCTGGTCTCTTGCTTGCAGCTTCAGAAAGCATTTTCTGGATTAAGGCAGTCTGCGGACGAGAGACACCAAAGAGTTTTAAACGCCCACCCCGTTTTCAGATAAAGCAACAGAACTGATGCTTTCAGATTGTATTGCGTTGTTACCTGGGTGCTGTAGGTTTTAATGAAGGGCGCAGGAAACCTGCCGAATCGAATTTCGCTCCACTCCTAAATAAACCAAAAATCAACGTCATTACTACTAACCAATAATTATTCCTCAATTTAACCCCCCCTCAGTACTGCTGGCACAGTGCTGCTTCTCAGCACCAAGGACCTGGATTCCATTCCCGGCTCGGGTCACTGCCTGCACAGAGTCTGCGCGTTTTCCCTGTGTCTGTGTAAGTTTCCTCCGGGTGCTCCGGTTCCCTCCCGCAGTCTGAAACACGTGCTGGTTAGGTGCACTGGCCGTGCTAAGTTCTCCCTCAGTGTACCCGAACAGACGCCGGAGTGCGGTGACTAGGGGATTTTCACAGTAACTTCATCGCAGTGTTAACATAAGCCTACTTGTGACACTGATAAAACTCAAAGATGCCCCAGTAACCTGTCACTCAGATATCTCGCTGAAGGGTCTGTTAATAAATGAGTCTTTACTGTAGAAACTGCAGGGCGCTTTCATCAGAGCCCAGCACATCCCTGCTCTTGCCAGAGTCCAAACAGGCACATTCGGTGCTAGTGGTGATAAGGAGCATGAACCATCTTTTGACCCCTAACCCAGTATTCCGATTGCAGCCATTCCCACTGTTAACTTTGCCAGGATGGGACCCGGACGCTTCAGCCGGACACAGTTAGAGAGGGGAACAGTTGCTAGGGGCAAGCTTTTCAGCCTAGAAATGTTACTGGTCCGAGGATCGGAATCAGCATCATTAGCTGCGTGGAATCAGAGCAGGCGAGGGGCGGACAATGGAAATATCCATTGGCCTCGGGCAGGCATTTCCAGCCTCGCTGGAACGAGGCCATAAAATCCCACCCATAGAGAGTGGGGCGGAGTGAGGTAGTAGGCGCTGGCGGTCAAGCTGGTACTCTGGCTTGGGCAGCACCACTTGCCGTACACCCGAGGAATTCCCCCATCTGAAAACTGACCTAGCTGTTCATTCCTCGGCCAACGAGAGTTCCCAGGTCCCTGCCGCACAGGGAGGCTAAATGGAGAGCACCAGGGCAGATTATTAACCACCACCCACCCCAATGTGGTAAATTACCTTGGACTTTTCCATGTAAGTCCCAATCTGTATCCACAAAAGCTCAAAGAAAATCAGCCCCAGTGCGAAGATGTCAACTTTGTGGTCGTAATCTTCATCCCTAAGCTGCAGAGAGAGAGAGAGAGAAAGAGAGAGAAAGGGGAGAAGGATGAACATCAGTCAGCTTTTGACACTGGAATTTCTCCCTGAAATTTCTCCAAACCCTCACTGCCTTTCAAGGAGTCTTGGTTCTAACGTGGCACAGTGACACATTCCCATGAAACACTCCTGCACTGTAAAAGATTGTATTAGACACACTTACTACACGTCTGCCTTCTATTAGATAGCATCATAGCCATTCATTCACTTACTCCCAATAGTAGCCAGTTCCCCAATTCAACTACTATCTGAAATGTCTCCATATTTAATGGGCATACACAGAAAATAGCAGCAGGCCATTCGGCCCTTCGAGCCTGATCCGCCATTCATTTTGATCATGGCAGACCATCAAATTCATTATCCTGATTCTGCCCCCCTTCTTCCCTCTTTTCCCTCGATCCCTTTGTCCTCAAGAGTTATATCTAATTTCTTCTCGAAATCACACAACAGTTTGGCCTCTGCTACGTTCTGTGTTAGTGAATTCCACACCTCAAGACATTTCTGCTCACCTCAGTTCGAAAAGGTTTACCCCATACACCCAAACAATGACCCCCAGTTCTGGACTCCCCTACCATCGGGAACATTCTTTCTGAATCTACCCTGTTTAATCCTGTTAGAATTTTATGAATTTCTGAGAGTTTCCCTCTCATCCTGCCCAACGTATTCATAATTTTAAAGACTTAATAAGAATATAAGAAGATGGCACAGTGGTTAGCACTGCTGCCTCTCAGCACCAGGGACTTGGGTTTAATTCCTGTGTAGAGTCTTCACTTTCTCCCTGTGTCTGTATGGGTTTCCTCCAGGTGCTCTGGTTTCCTCCCACAGTCTAAAGATGTGCGGGTTAGGTGTATCGGACATGCTAAATTAACCTTAGTGTCCCAGGATGTGATAGGTTAAAGGGATTAAAGGATAAATAAGTGTGGATAGAGACTGGATGAGATTGTGGTCGGTGCAGACTCGATGGGCTAACTAGCCTCCTTCTGCACTATAGGGTTTCTATGTGACGCTAGCCCTGTATATTGTAGGAGACAATTGCCCATGAGATACAGGCATGGCTGCTGCACTCATAGGAGTTTTGGGAACAAATAGACTAAGATAACTTGCGTAAGAAATTGGAGTGCGAGGGGAAAGATGAGGAGATTTATTTGTTACAGAGAGCTTCTTGACATGTGATATTAATTCAAGAATAACATTTCAAATTGGATCTATACCTGAAAAGGAGGAACTGCACAGAGTCATAAGATTCAGAAAGCTTTGTCATACCTGTACAGTGCAGAAAGAGACCATTTGGCCCATCGAGTCTGCTCCAATCAGAATCCCACCCAGGCCCTATCCCCATAGCGCTAGCTAATCCCTGACATCAATGGTTAATTTAGTATGGCCAATCCATCTGATCCACACATTGTGGGAGGAAACCGCAGCATCCGGAGGAAACCCACACAGACACAAGGGAAAATGTGCAAACTCTATACAGACAGTGACCCAAGCCAGGAATTGAACCCGGGTCCCTGGAGCTGTGAGGCAGCAGTGCTAACTACTGTGTCACCCTGCCACCCTTGGTGTCACCTGCGCTCCCAGTACAGGAGACAGTCTCTCTCTGTCAATGATCTAGCACAGGCACAGTGGGCTGAACGGTCACCTCCTGTGCTTCTGGCATTGCATGTTCTATCTCTGAGAGAAGTCCCTGGCGGCGAAGGGCTCTGTCCGATCTCCTTACCTGCTCTGGACTCATGTAGAGAGGTGTTCCGACACCCTTAGTGAGCGATCCATCATCATCCAATGGTTTCACGAGGCCAAAGTCACCTATCTTTACGATGTTATTTTCTTTAAGGAAGATGTTCGCTGGCTTTTTTTTTCCACCAACATAAATATAAAAAAAGAATTGTTAATTCAAATTTACTGCATTGCAAAACCTTACTTAAGAAATATAGGAAAATCCAAATCAGCATTTTGGCTGTGACTTCACCTGGGAACGGCCTAGCCCTCATGTCAAGATTATGCTCACTGATTCTGGGCTCCTGGTACGGGAGATAGTCTCTCACCATTAAACCTATCTAATTCTTAAATCACTACAAATACTCAACTAGATCATTTCTTATTCCGTCTTTCAGAGAATACAAGTCTAGCCTACGTACAAGTGGAGGTGATGGCCTAGTGTTAATATCACTAGACTATTAATCCAAAAACTCAGCTAATGTTCTGAGGACCCGGGTTCGAATCCCGCCATGGTAGATGGTGGAATTTGAATTTAATAAAAAATATCTGGAATTATTAATCTACTGATAACCATGAAACTATTATCGATTGTTGGAAAAATCCATCTGGTTCAGGAATGCCCTTCAGGGAAGAAAATCTGCCGTCTTTACCTGGTCTGGCCTATAATGTGGCTCACTCTCAAATGCCCTCCAGGGACAACTAAGAACGGGCAACAAAACCAGCAATGCCTATGTCCCGCAAATGAATGAAAACAATGTAACTTGTCTTCATAGTTTAATGTTGTTAAGCCCTCATTACATTCTGATTAATGTCTCCTGCCCGAGTGTGTGGCCCAGAACTGAACCTACACCCACTGAGGGACAACAATGAAGGAAGCCAAGTTCATTTGAGGTTAATCACTGAGGGGCATTACACGGGTATGAGTGGGAGGGAGGGCAGAAAGTATAGTAACTCCAGGAGTCGGCTGTAGAGGAACAGAACTTTATAGCACAAAATAAAATAAAAAACACAAGATGGTGATGAACACAAACAGGTCCCAACCGGGACAATGGAATAATGGACCCACTCAGGGGGTGTACAGAAAAGAGGTAGAGAACCTGGTGAACCAGTGCAACAACACAGATCTCTCCCTCAAATCTCAATAAAATGAAGGAAGTGTAGTAAAGGACATATCCATGGGGATGAAGTAGAAATGGTTGAGAGCTTCAAGTTTCTGGGTGTCCAGATCACCCTGCCCTGGTCCCTCCACACCCATGCTCTAGCTAAGAAAGCCTACCAATGCCTCTACTTTCTCAGGAGAATAAGAAACTTGGCATGTCCACTATGATTCTCACTAATTTCTACAGATGCACAATAAAAAGCATTCTTTCTGGTTGTATCACAGCTTGGTACGGCTCCTGCTCTGCCCAAGACCTCAAGGAGCTACAAAAGGTTGTGAATGAAGCCCAATCCTTGCTAACCAGCCTCCCGTCCATCTACACTTCCCACTGCCTTGGAAGAGCAGCCAGCATCATCAAGGACCTCATGCACACTAGACATACTCCCTTCCAGCTTTTACCATCGGGTTAAAGATACACAAGTGTGAGATCATGTAACAACATCATCTTCTCTGCTGCCATCAAACTTTTGGATAGATCAACCTTACATTAAGTTGATCTTTCTCTGCACGTGAGCTATGACTGTAACAATACATTCTGCACCCTCTCCCTTCCCTCTCCATTATGTACTCTACAAACGAAATGCTTTGTCTGCATAGCATGCAAGAAACAATACTTTTCAATGTATACTAATACATGGCTTGGATTACTGTCTGTATGGAGTTTGCACATTCTCCCTGTGTCTGCGTGGGTTTCCTCTGGGTGCTCTGGTTTCCTCTCACAGTCCAAAGATGTGAGGGTTGGATGGATTGGCTGTGGTAAATTGCTCCTTAGTGTCGGGGTTCTAGATAGGGTCAATGCATGGGGTTATGGGGATAGGACCTGGGTGGGACTATGGTCAGTACAGACTTGATGGACCGCTTCCTTCTGCACTGTAGAATTCTACGATTATAACACCACATTCTGCAATCTCTCCTTTCCTTCTCTCCTCTATACTCTATCAACAGTACACTTTGACTGCATAGTGCGCAAGGCACAATACTTTTCACTGTATACATGTGATAATAATAAATCAAATCAAATTAATAACAGGGCACGTACATGTGGGGTGACCAAAATTTATTCAACAGAAAGTAGACTTGTGTTAACAGACTGTGTGAATGTTATAATCTTACTGGTCCTGACCTTCAGATCCCGGTGAATCATCTTCTTCTTATGAATGTAAACAACTCCATCCAAAAGTTGACAGAATATGAACAAAGCAACTTTCTTCTTCTTTGGATTATTGTTGGAAAGGTCCTGTATCCAATCCTTCAAATTCTTCTCATACAACTCCATTTGGATAAATAGAGACTTCATGCGCTTGTTGTTTGCATGCAGGCTTAATGTGAAACACGCAAGTTAAATTTATTCAAACAAATTTTAAATACATGGATAGTAAACATGTTTTCACTTTCCTAATAGTTTACTTTGAGAAAGAACTTGAATTCTTTTTGGGACATCATGTCCCAAAGCCAGTGAGTTAGCTTTCTGGCACCTTGACAAGGTGTCACGTCAAAGGCGATTGCACGAGATGGAGAGAAAGCAGGGTTAGGCTATTGAGTTGGATGATCAGCCATGATTGTGATGAGGGCCGAATGGCCTCCTCCTGCTTCTATGTCTATACCTCTAAGAAATAAAAGCTCAGTTCTAAGGGATAACACATTGGCATGGCTTGAAATGGATTAACTAATAGAAAACAGAAAGCTGGCAGGAATGGGTGTTGATAAGTTCATAAGATGTAGGATCAGTATCAGGCCATTTGGCCCATCGAGTCTGCTCCGCCATACGATCATGGCTGATCTGCTCCTCATCCCCATTTTCCTGCCTTCTCTCCATAACCCTCCAACCCATTACCGATTAAAAATCTGTCTAACTCCTCCTTAAAGATATTCACTGTCCCAGCACCCACCGCACTTTGGGGAGCGAATCCCACAGATTCACAACCCTTCGGGAGAAGTAGTTTCTCCTCAACTCTGTTTTAAATTTGTTACCCCTTATCCTAAGACTATGACCTCTCATCCGAGAATGTCCCACAAGAGGAAGCATCTGCTCCACATTTACTTTACCCATACTTTTTATTATCTTGTACATCTCAATTTAATCACCCTTCTTTCTTCTAAGTACCAGAGGATAGGCCTAAACAGTTCAATCTCTCTTCACACGACAAACCCCTCATCTCTGGAATCAATCTAGTGAACCTCCTCTGAACTATCTCCAACGCCACTATATCTTTCCTTAAGTAAGGGACCAAAACTGTGCACAATACTCCAGGTGTGGCCTCATCAATGCCTTGTATAGTTGCAACAATACTTCCTTACCTTTATATTCTATTCCTTTAGCTATAAATGCCAACATTCCAGTCGGGTATGTGTCTGGTGGGCAGAATGTGATGAGTGATGTGCTCATAAGGTTCAGCGTGGGACCTCAACCCTTTACAATCAAGGTACAAGACCTGGCTGGAGGAACTGCAGGTACGGATCCTAAATTTGCCGACAACACCAAGATAGGTAGAAAGTAAATCATGAAAAGGACGTGAGGTTATAAAGTGTCGTGGATAAGTTGGTGAGCGGACAAAACTCTGGCAAATGTGAAATTGTCCACTTTGGCAGAAAGGATATCCAAGTATATTCTCTAAATGGTGAGAGATTACGGAACTCTGTTGTACAGAGGGATCTGGGTGTCCAAGTGTATGGAAAATAAAGGACGAGGATAAAGGTACAGCAAGTAATTAGGAAAGCTGCTGGAACCAACTCTGATGAACACTCCTCCAGATTTGAAACATTTTTTCTCCCTTCAGATGAGGTAAATGTAAATGCCAAAGAGGTAAATGTGTTAAAAGCAATTCAGAGAAGATTTACGAGACTAATAGAAATGGGTAGCTGGTCTTACGAGGAAAGGTTGGAGAGGTTTGGTTTGCATTCACAAGAATTTAGAACAATTGGTGGTGATTTGGTTGAAATCATTAGGATCCTGACTGGTTTTGACAGATTGGATGCGAAGATGTTTTCTCCTGTGGGGGAATCTAGAATTAGGGGTCACTGAATTAAGACAGAGATGAGGAGAATTGAGTTCTCAGTGAAATCAATACTGACCCTCTGACAGTGTGGCACTCCCTCAGCACTGACCCTCTGACAGTGCGGCACTCCCTCAGCACTGACCCTCTGACAGTGCGGCACTCCCTCAGCACTGACCCTCTGACAGTGCTGCACTCCCTCAGCACTGACCCTCTGACAGTGCTGCACTCCCTCAGCACTGACCCTCTGACAGTGCGGCACTCCCTCAGCACTGACCCTCTGACAGTGCGGCACTCCCTCAGCACTGACCCTCTGACAGTGCGGCACTCCCTCAGCACTGACCTCTGACAGTGCGGCACTCCCTCAGCACTGACCCTCTGACAGTCAGCATTCCCTCAGCACTGAACCTCTGACAGTGCGGCACTCCCTCAGCACTGACCTCTGACAGTCCAGCATTCCCTCAGCACGAACCTCTGACAGTGCGGCACTCCCTCAGCACTGACCCTCTGACAGTGCGGCACTCCCTCAGCACTGACCCTCTGACAGTGCGGCACTCCCTCAGCACTGACCCTCTGACAGTGCGGCACTCCCTCAGCACTGACCCTCTGACAGTGCGGCACTCCCTCAGCACTGACCCTCTGACAGTGCGGCACTCCCTCAGCACTGACCCTCTGACAGTGCGGCACTCCCTCAGCACTGACCCTCTGACAGTGCGGCACTCCCTCAGCACTGACCTCTGACAGTGCGGCACTCCCTCAGCACTGACCCTCTGACAGTCAGCACTCCCTCAGCACTGACCCTCTGACAGTGCGGCACTCCCTCAGCACTGACCCTCTGACAGTGCGGCACTCCCTCAGCAATGACCCTCTGACAGTGCGGCACTCCCTCAGCACTGACCCTCTGACAGTGCGGCACTCCCTCAGCACTGACCCTCTGACAGTGCGGCACTCCCTCAGCACTGACCCTCTGACAGTGCGGCACTCCCTCAGCACTGACCCTCTGACAGTGCGGCACTCCCTCAGCACTGACCCTCTGACAGTGCGGCACTCCCTCAGCACTGACCCTCTGACAGTGCGGCACTCCCTCAGCACTGACCCTCTGACAGTGCGGCACTCCCTCAGCACTGACCCTCTGACAGTGCGGCACTCCCTCAGCACTGACCCTCTGACAGTGCGGCGCTCCCTCAGCACTGACCCTCTGACAGTGCGGCACTCCCTCAGCACTGACCCTCTGACAGTGCGGCACTCCCTCAGCACTGACCCTCTGACAGTGCGGCATCCCTCAGCAC
Source organism: Sphyrna mokarran (assembly GCA_024679065.1). Classification (NCBI taxonomy): domain Eukaryota; kingdom Metazoa; phylum Chordata; class Chondrichthyes; order Carcharhiniformes; family Carcharhinidae; genus Sphyrna; species Sphyrna mokarran. The sequence goes on along the minus strand of JAGIQG010000005.1, from coordinate 122,415,285 downwards.
TGACCCTCTGACAGTGCGGCACTCCCTCAGCACTGACCCTCTGACAGTGCGGCATTCCCTCAGCACTGACCCTCTGACAGTGCGGCACTCCCTCAGCACTGACCCTCTGACAGTGCGGCACTCCCTCAGCACTGACCCTTGACAGTGCGGCACTCCCTCAGCAGACCCTCTGACAGTGCGCACTCCCTCAGCACTGACCCTCTGACAGTGCGGCACTCCCTCAGCACTGACCCTCTGACAGTGCGGCACTCCCTCAGCACTGACCCTCTGACAGTGCGGCACTCCCTCAGTACTGACCCTCTGACAGTGCGGCACTCCCTCAGCACTGACCCGACAGGGGCACTCCCTCAGCACTGACCCTCTGACAGTGCGGCACTCCCTCAGCACTGACCCTCTGACAGTGCGGCACTCCCTCAGCATGACCCTCTGACAGTGCGGCACTCCCTCAGCACTGACCCTCTGACAGTGCGGCACTCCCTCAGCACTGACCCTCTGACAGTGCGGCACCCCCTCAGCACTGACCCTCTGACAGTGCGGCACTCCCTCAGCACTGACCCTCTGACAGTGCGGCACTCCCTCAGCACTGACCCTCTGACAGTGCGGCACTCCCTCAGCACTGACCCTCTGACAGTGCGGCACTCCCTCAGCACTGACCCTCTGACAGTGCGGCACTCCCTCAGCACTGCGGTGGAGAGTCAGCTAAAATCTCGGATGTGTGATTGAACCCTTCACCTTGTGACTGATGTTGAACACTCGGTTAAGTCTTTGAAACTGATGACATCTTTCTCTGAAGAAAGTGGAAAGTTCACATTAACAGAAAAAGCAGATCTGAAATCGAGTCACCTTTTTGCAATCCAGGAGTTATGGTATCGCACAATGTTTTCATGTTCCACGCTCGCCAAGGCCTCGGCCTCACGTTTTGTTTTTCTAAATTGAAAATAAAATTCATAGAATCATAGAATCCCTAGTGCAAGGGGCCATTCAGCCACTGAGTCTGTACCAACAACAATCCCACACAGGCCCGATCCCCATAACCCACACCCTGCTAAACCCCCACACACAAGGGACAATTTAGCACAGCCAATGTACCTAACTAGCACATCTTTGCACTATGGGAGGAAACCGGAGCACCCGGAGGAAACCCACGCAGACACGGGGAGAACTTGCAGACTCTGCACAGACACCCAAAGCTAGGAAGCGAACCCGTGTCCCTGGCGCTGTGAGGCAGCAATGCTAACCACTGTGCCACATAAAGACATCTTTTTCATTTCCTCCTCGAGTTACTTTCTGGGTTTCCTAAAACTCTTGTGTCGTTGTTACCGTGTCACCGGCCAGAACTAACCCCTCACTGTTAAGGATGCTACGTAACCTTGGAGATCGCAGTCCGGACCTGTGAAGAAAATCTTAATTGTTCTCCTTGGCTGTGTGTTATTAGCGTAATTTGGAATTCTTTACAAGCAATTACGCCCTCAATGTTTTCAGTTTGTGTGTCCCAGCTCCCCTATCCTATCTGGAGTGCAGGAATTCTCGTTTTCAAAGGCAGATAACTAAACATGCTTAACCACTGCATCCACCATCTTGGTCAACCCATTGGAACTGATCAGAAGAGGTGACACAGTGGCACAGTGGTTAGCACTGCTGCCTCACAGTGCCAGGAACTGGGTTCGATTCCCGATTTAGGTCACTGCCTGTGTGGACTCTGCACGTTCTCAGGCCCTTCGGCCCACAAGTTGCGCCGATCACATCTACCAATCCACAGACCTATCTATGACCCCCTATCCTATTCGTTTCCATATACTCATCCAGAAGTCTCTTAAAAGACCCCAGTGAGTTTGCCTCAACAACCTCCGACGGCAGTCGGTTCCATTCACTCACCACCCTCTGAGTGAAAAACCTACCCCTGACATCTCCCTTGTATTTGCTTCCCTGCACCTTAAATCTGTGTCCTCTCGTAGTGACCATTTCAGCTCGGAAAAATAGTCTCTGAGAGTCCACCCTATCTATTCCTCTCAACATTTTATAAACCTCTATCACGTCGCCTCTCAACCTACGTCTCTCCAGTGAGAAGAGTCCCAGCTCCCTCAACCTATCTTCATAAGGTCTGCCTCCCAATCCAGGCAGCATCCTTGTAAATTTCCTCTGCACTCTCTCAATAGCCTCTACATCCTTCCTATAATGAGGCGGCCAGAACTGCGCACAATACTCCAACTGGGGTCTGACAAGAGTCTTATAGAGCTGCATCATTACCTCCTGACACCTGAACTCTATTCCTCGATTAATGAAGGCCAGTACACCGTACGCCTTCTTGACCACTTCCTCCACCTGCGAGGCCGATTTAAGAGTCCAATGGACCCAGACCCCGAGATCCTTCTGCTCTACAACACAGCTAAGACTCCTACCCCTTATATTGTACTCCTTCATCCCATTATTGCTGCCAAAATGGACCACTACACATTTATCTGCATTGAAGTCCATCTGCCACTTCTCCGCCCAGTCTTGCATCCTGTCTATGTCCGGCTGCAACTTTTGGCATCCCTCCAGACCATCCACAACACCACCGACCTTTGTATCGTCGGCGAACTTGCTAACCCATCCCTCCGCTTCCTCATCCAGGTCATTTATGAAAATGACAAACAGCAGGGGTCCCAGAACAGATCCCTGGGGCACTGCACTGGTTACTGACCTCCATGCAGAACAAGACCCATCCACAACCAAATTAGGTGCATTGGCCGCGCTAAACTCTCCCTCGGTGTACCCGAACAGGCGCCGGAATTTCACAGTAACTTCATTACAGTGATTTTCACAGTAACTTCATCACAGTGTTAGCGTACGCCTACTTGTGACACTAATAAATAAACTTTAAAAGCCGAGTCCTGTGTTCCCTTTTCCTGTTAATGTTGGTGCTGTCCTGTAACGGGGTGGCCCAGCCCCTGACTCCGTCACCCAGCTCAGAATGGCTAAAAAATGAATGGATGGGCTCAAGACTCCATAATGGCAGGTAAGGCAGGGGGAATGGGGCTGAACAGCGTGTGGGGGAGAGTTTTACCCTCTTTACAATAACAAAGACACCAAGGAGATTCAAAATGGACTCACTCATCCTGCAGCAAGACTTCCTTGATAGCGTAATCCTTTTTATCAACGATGTTCCTTGCTTTGTAGACACAGCCAAAGGCTCCTCTCCCAATTTCAGTAAAATCAGTAAACATTTTAATTCTGGGAACGTTCAGGTCATCAGGGCAATTAAAGAAAAAAAAACACAAAGATTAGGGGACTACAAACCTCGCAATATCCCACCTTTCCCCAGTCAACTTACAACAACAACAAATACACACATACATAGCACCTCCCCACGTAAACAAACAAAGGCGGCTTTCACAGCGACATTAGGAGGACAAACTGGACGCTGAGCCACAAAAGGCAATGTTGGGGCAGAAGGTCAAAAGTTGGGTCAAAGGTTAGCCTGACGGAGGGAAAGCCAAAGAGAGGGCTGGCACAGTGGTTAGCACTGCTGCCTCACAGCGCCAGGAACACGAGTCCGATTCCGGCCTCAGATCACTGCCTGTGTGGAGTTTGCACGTTCTTCCCATGTCTGCGTGGGTTTCCTCCGGGTGCTCCGCTTTCCTCCCCCAGTCCAAAGATGTGCGGGTTAGGTGCATTGGCATGATAAATTGGGTCAGTATTTGTTGTCCATCCCTTGTCAGCCACATTAGAAAGTTGTAGAGTCCCTACAGTGCAATAGGAGGCTATTCAGCCCATCAAGTCTGTACTGAAAACAATCCCACCCAGCCTTTATCCCATTTACTCATCCCACGAATCTTACTAACCTATGCACCTCAGGACAGTAAGGGGCAATTAAGTGTGGCCAATTCCTGTGGGGAGGAAACTGGAGCATCCGGAGGAAACCCACGCAGACATGGGGAGAACATACAGACTCCACACTGACAGCGACCCAAGCTGGGAATTGAACCCCGGGTCCCTAGCACTGTGTGGCAGCAGTGCTAACCATTGTGGCACCGTGCTGCACACGTTGCTGAAGATCTGGAGCAACATGTAGGCCAGACCAAGTAAAGCAGGCAGATTTCCTTCCCTAAAAGGACCAGATGGGCTTTTTCCGACAATCAAAATGATTTCATGGTCATCATTCTTAATTCCAGATGTTTTGTACTGAATTTGAATTCCACCATCTGCCTTGGTGGGGTTCGAACCCAAGTCCCTAGAACATTACCCTGGATCTCTAGATTACGACTCCATTAACAGCACCACTATGCCACCGCCTCTCCTTCAATGAGGTATTTAAAGTGGCAGATAGGCTACTGGTTTCTGAGCCTGCCCGCCCATCCAGTGGTCCCACGCGATGGCGGAAAGTCTGTGCCACCCAACGCCAATATGCCAGAGATGTCACTTTGCAAATGGAAAATTCAGCCCCTTGACCCATTCAAACTCCAGGCAAAGTCCCACTACGGCGGTTTGACAATCAAAATCGTTCAAAAACAAACAGTCCAGAAATAAAAAAAAACCTGTCAGACAAACGCTAACTGTCCAATGGGGGGAGGGAGGAATACCCACTCGCCTCAATCTGCTCTACATGTGACTCCAGGCCGGTACCAACAGGTGGATAAGCGTCAGCCGAAAATCGTAGCCGTGGGATCTTTCAGACCCACCAAAAAGGAGCAAAATTTAACCCTGATGTGTGCCAGCCAGCATCGCTGACAGTGTAGCACTGATGGTGGGCCCAAGTGTACTGGAGTGGGGCTTGAGCCTCAGTATCATAGCATCCTGGCACTACAGAAGGAGGCCATTCAGCCCATTCAAAATACACCAATAACAAACCCACCCAGGCCCTATGCCCTTCTAGCTGCCCCGGCCTCCCGATACCGAGAGGTAATTTAGCACAGCCAATCAACCTAAACCGCACATCTTCAGACTGATGGAGGGAGCCGCAGCACCCATAGGAAACCCACGCAGATGCGGGGAGCACCCATTGGAAATCCACGCAGACGCGGGGAGCACCCATAGGAAAACCACACAGACACGGGGAGCACCCATTGGAAATCCACGCAGACACGGGGAAACCCATAGGAAACCACGCAGAAAGGGAGCACCCATAGGAAACCCACACAGACACGGGAGCACCCAGAGGAAAACCACACAGCACGGGGAGCACCAGAGGAAACCACAAAACACAGGGAACACCCATAGGAAACCCACACAGACACGGGGAGCACCCATGGAAAACCCACACAGACACGGGGAGCACCCAGAGGAAAACCACACAGACACGGGGAGCACCCAGAGGAAAACCACCACACGACACCAAGAAAACACGACACGGCACCCAGAGAAACCACACAGACACGGGAACACCCAGAGGAAAACCACACAGACACGGGGAGCACCCAGAGAAAACCCACACAGACACGGGAGCACCCATAGGAAAACCCACACAGACACAGGGAGCACCCAAGGAAAACCCACACAGACACGGGGAGCACCCAGAGGAAAACCACACAGACACGGGGAGCACCCATAGGAAAACCACACAGACACGGGGAGCACCCAGAGGAAAACCCACACAGACACGGGGAGCACCCATAGGAAAACCCACACAGACACGGGGAGCACCCATAGGAAAACCCACACAGACACAGGGAGCACCCATAGAAAACCACACAGACACGGGAGCACCCATAGGAAAACCCCACAGACACGGGGAGCACCCATAGGAAAACCACACAGACACAGGAGCACATAGGAAACCCACACAGACACGGGAGCACCCAGAGGAAACCCACACAGACACAGGGAGCACCCAGAGGAAACCACACAGACACGGGGAGCACCCAAGGAAACCACACAGACACGGGGAGCACCCAGAGGAAACCCACACAGACACGGGGAGCACCCAGAGGAAACCCACACAGACACGGGGAGCACCCATAGGAAAACCCACACAGACACAGGGAGCACCCAGAGGAAAACCACACAGACACAGGGAACACCCATAGGAAAACCCACACAGACACAGGGAACACCCATAGGAAAACCCACACAGACACAGGGAACACCCATAGGAAAACCACACAGACACAGGGAACACCCATAGGAAAACCCACACAGACACGGGGAACACCCATAGGAAAACCCACACAGACACGGGGAGCACCCAGAGGAAAACCACACAGACACGGGGAGCACCCAGAGGAAAACCACACAGACACGGGGAGCACCCATAGGAAACCCACACAGACACAGGGAACACCCATAGGAAAACCCACACAGACACAGGGAGCACCAAGAAAACCACAAGACACGGGGAACACCCTAGGAAAACCCACACAGACACAGGGAACACCCAGAGGAAAACCACAGACACGGACACCCAAGAAACACACAGACACGGGGAACACCCGAGGAAAACCCACACAGACACGGGGAGCACCCATAGGAAAACCCACACAGACACGGGGAGCACCCATAGGAAAACCAACAGACACGGGGGCACCCATAGGAAAACCCACACAGACACGGGGAGCACCCAGAGGAAAACCACACAGACACGGGGAGCACCCATAGGAAAACCACACAGACACGGGGAGCACCCAGAGGAAAACCACACAGACACGGGGAGCACCCATAGGAAAACCCACACAGACACGGGGAGCACCCATAGGAAAACCCACACAGACACAGGAACACCATAGGAAAACCCACACAGACACGGGAGCACCCATAGGAAACCCACACAGACACGGGGAGCACCAGAGGAAACCCACACAGACACGGGGAGCACCCAGAGGAAACCCACACAGACACGGGGAGCACCATAGGAAACCACACAGACACGGGGAGCACCCAGAGGAAACCACACAGACCGGGAGCACCCATAGGAAAACCACAGACACAGGGAGCACCCAGAGGAAAACCCACACAGACACGGGGAACACCCATAGGAAAACCCACACAGACAGAGGGAGCACCCATAGGAAAACCCACACAGACACAGGGAACACCCAGAGGAAAACCACACAGACACGGGGAACACCCAGAGGAAACCCACACAGACACGGGGAGCACCCAGAGGAAAACCCACACAGACACAGGGAGCACCCAGAGGAAAACCACACAGACACGGAGCACCCAGAGGAAAACCACACAGACACGGGGAGCCCCAACAGGGACACCCAAGGAAAACCACACAGACACAGGAGCACCCAGAGAAACCACACAGAACGGGAACACCCATAGGAAAACCACACAGACACAGGGAACACCCATAGGAAAACCCACACAGACACGGGGAGCACCAGAGGAAAACCACACAGACACGGGGAGCACCCATAGAAAACCACACAGACACGGGGAGCACCCAGAGAAAACCCAACAGACACAGGGAGCACCCATAGGAAAACCCACACAGAACAGGAGCACCCAGAGGAAAACCACACAGACACGGGGAGCACCCATAGGAAAACCCACACAGACACGGGAGACCCAGAGGAAAACCCACACAGACAAGGGAACACCCAAGGAAAACCACACAGACACAGGGAACACCCATAGGAAAACCCACACAGACACGGGAACACCCATAGGAAAACCCACACAGACACGGGGAGCACCAGAGGAAAACCACACAGACACGGGGAGCACCCAGAGGAAAACCACACAGACACAGGGAGCACATGGAAACCCACACAGACACGGGGAGCACCCAGAGAAACCCACACAGACACGGGGAGCACCAGAGGAAACCCACACAGACACGGGAGCACCATAGGAAAACCACACAGACACGGGGAGCACCCATAGAAAACACACAGACACAGGGAGCACCCATAGGAAAACCCACACAGACACGGGGAACACCCATAGGAAAACCCACACAGACAGAGGGAGCACCCAGAGGAAAACCACACAGACACGGGGAGCACCCATAGGAAAACCACACAGACACGGGGAACACCCAGAGGAAACCCACACAGACACGGGGAACACCCATAGGAAACCCACACAGACACGGGGAGCACCCATAGGAAAACCACACAGACACGGGGAACACCCATAGGAAAACCCACACAGACAGAGGGAGCACCCATAGGAAAACCCACACAGACACAGGGAACACCCAGAGGAAAACCACACAGACACGGGGAGCACCCATAGGAAAACCACACAGACACGGGGAACACCCAGAGGAAACCCACACAGACACGGGGAGCACCCATAGGAAAACCACACAGACACGGGGAGCACCCAGAGGAAAACCACACAGACACGGGGAGCACCCAGAGGAAAACCACACAGACACGGGAGCACCCAGAGGAAAACCACACAGACACGGGGAGCACCCAGAGGAACCACACAGACACGGGAGCACCAGAGGAAAACCACACAGACACAGGGAGCACCCAGAGGAAAACCACACAGACACAGGGAACACCCATAGGAAAACCCACACAGACACAGGGAACACCCATAGGAAAACCCACACAGACACAGGGAACACCCATAGGAAAACCACACAGACACAGGGAACACCCATAGGAAAACCCACACAGACACGGGGAACACCCATAGGAAAACCCACACAGACACGGGGAGCACCCAGAGGAAAACCACACAGACACGGGGAGCACCCAGAGGAAAACCCACACAGACACAGGGAGCACCCAGAGGAAACCCACACAGACACAGGGAGACCCATAGGAAAACCACACAGACACGGGGAGCACCCAGAGGAAAACCCACACAGACCGGGAGCACCAGAGGAAAACCACACAGACACGGGAGCACCAGGAAAACCCACACAGACACGGGGAGCACCCAGAGGAAACCCACACAGACACGGGGAACACCCATAGGAAACCCACACAGACACGGGGAGCACCCATAGGAAAACCACACAGACACGGGGAGCACCCATAGGAAAACCACACAGACACGGGGAGCACCCAGAGGAAACCCACACAGACACGGGGAGCACCCAGAGGAAAACCACACAGACACAGGGAGCACCCATAGGAAAACCCACACAGACACGGGGAGCACCCAGAGGAAAACCCACACAGACACGGGGAACACCAATAGGAAAACCCACACAGACAGAGGGAGCACCCATAGGAAAACCCACACAGACACAGGGAACACCCAGAGGAAAACCACACAGACACGGGGAACACCCAGAGGAAACCCACACAGACACGGG